>QAOA01002417.1:1194479-1270334 GCA_003255065.1 Cercis canadensis
CCCCCCCCCCCCCCCACCCTCTTTTTTTTAATAATAAAAAGTGATGTTTCTTTATTCTTTTTTTTTTTTGCTTTAAAGCATGGTGGCAGGAACACCAGCAAATGTTATTGGTCATTTACATGAGCATGATCCATCTTTAACCATGAAGCATGGTAAGTAACCTGTTTGATTGAGGCTTAACTTTGAGAATCTGATTCCTTTCGCATATAAATTCTTTTCTTCTCTATCTCTCTGTCATTCACTGAGCCAATATGCTAGGATAATGGCTATTATGAACTGGTGAAGAGTTGATAATAGATAGGATGCCTGAAGTACTGTCACATTCTTATAATATAAACTACTACATTTATGTAGTATACAGGCTGGCTGCTTAATGTAACAGGTTCTTTATGTAGTAGCAGTAGGAGTCTCTTTAATCAATCGTTGGAGTAGTTTAGTTATTTTCTATGCAACAAGATATTAACAGAGTTGCTTAGGCTAGAAGGTGATTTGTCGGTACCTATGACCAATGTATATATACATAAAAATTTTTTTTCCTAATTTTGTATAAGAAGACATCTGCTAATAAAGGAACCTCTCTGAACCATATGGAACATGAGTTTATAGTTATGATGAATGTCGTGATCTAGTTGCTGTGGTGCTAAAAAAATTTATCTTCTGTGCTCAAGGTAACCAATGTGAAGAGACTTGTTGGGTAATACATTTTCAGTGTACATCGTTTCTTACATCTTGCATCATTTCTGTTCTTTGATTGTGCAGATGCTACAAAAGATTTTTTCAAACATATAGCAGCTAATTTTAGAGATGGAAAATCTACTGGTTAGCATTCTTCACTTTGCCGAGGACTGGAAAAATTTCAGTGCTTCTAATGATTAATTGTTACCAATTATCTTGGTGTTTGTTTTCCGCCATTTAAGTTCTTAATTGCTAACTTCCTTTGTTTTCATCAATGTCAAATGTGTTGAAGTTTCAGGATCCCAGGATCCAGGTAGAAATGATGCGAGCGCTTGAGATGTTCGGTAGCATAGATCTCATTCGGCAATGCAAAGGCAGTTATCATCTTCATGGGAGGATGATGTAGTTGCATTTGGCATGTTAGATACAGGATCAGCAGAAAAACTCTAGTGTAGATCTCAAATGTCAATAGCAATTTAAAATCTTATCAATGTAATTTATGCTGCTGAGATGCTGATGTTCCTGCACCAATGGAGTGAATTTCCCTTGACTTTAAGTAAATGCCGTTTTTCTTAACCTATTCTTTTGTTATAAAATATGAAATGGGAGGGATAACAGATTTACCTGAGGGGAAAATTTTGTTATGTAATTCAGTAATAATCTCTCTTAATAAATTATGAGTGGAATACATTTTCGGTTTAATTCTGGACTTTTTGTTGGCGCAATACTGTTCTTCTCTCAATGGCAGGGTTTGATTTGAACTGGATGCATCAGAAGGTTTAAGTTAATTGGTGTTTCATATTTCAAAATTACTTTTATAGGAGTTTGCGTTTAATTAAGTTTTGCTAATTGGACCACTTGTCACATGGGTACGTACCTTTAGGTGAAGTGCCTTAAGTTTAGTCGTTTTTGTGATTTTTAGAATCTTAGGTAGCTCCTCTTTAGGGTTTAGGGGTTTGGTCTTCGTATTCCAGTGATGAAAAGAAGAGAAAATTAGCTGCTCATGTGGATTAGAGGCCATTTAATATATCATAATTATGTGTTTTGGTGCTTTTATGATTGAGACGTGATCTGTGAAAAATTGTACTTTATTAGGTTTTGGCTTTGATTGCAAAATCCACAAACCCTAAAGATGATCAGAATACCACTTAATTACAAATTATTTAGTTAAATGTATGATATCTTAAATCTTAATCAATTTATTTATGATAGTGAATAAGAACTTAAAAGCAAAAGAATATGCCCATCCAACACGACTGCAATACAAAAGGAGGCCTGCACATGCTATACTTTTCTAGCTTTTTGCAATTAATCAGAATTCAAACTATACATTAGGAATAAACCATGCTTTCCGGAAACTTTTACTAATTCCCTTTAAGTAGACTTTACGCTGTAGGATTTAAATTTAAGACTGACATTAAAATATTCAATCTTAATACATAACAATTTTTTTAAGGAAGTGTTTGATATCATGATTTTTTAAAAAGGTAGTACATATTTTCTACTTTGTTTTGGTTCTTTGATCTCAATATTGTATTTTAATAACTTATTTATTTTATTGTAATTTTAAAATTATTTACCTTAATATTACAATATTTTTTATTTAACAAAAAAACAATTATCAACAAGTGGAACCTACGAACACGTCATGCAACATGTCTCTTGAGGATATTTCACATGACATATGACATATCCCACCTACAAAGTCACATTTTTTTTTTGTAAAGTATGCTACACATACAAGTGGGAAGACCTATCGGATACGTCACATGTCATATGACATGTGGTGTGTCTAGTGAACTCCATTTGTTGACATTTATTTTTTGAAATAAAAAATTATAATATTATAATAAATTATTTTAAAACTATAATAATAAAGTAAATAAATTGTCAAAATATAATATTTAAATCAAATAATCCCTTATTCTTGCCCAGTTGCATTTTTTTTACTCAAAATGCTTATAAGTTTACCATAGATTTTTTCTTAACCTAGTGATAGGAGCAATGCTATGAAACATTAACTTTTGTCACACTATCTCATGCTGCATATATATATATATTAGCATCTGAATTTAATCAAACTTACTTAAATTTTAATTAAACTCAAGCTTTTCTGTACAGCTTAGTTTTGCACATGAGTAAATATTATCACTATTACATCTCACCACTCTCCATTTCTCATCTATTAATCTGAGTCACATAGTTTCAAAATTGTAGTCACTTTAATTATTATTATTATTTTGCTAATAATTGTACTCACTTAAATTAAATTCACTTGAAACTTTTTCTACAGGCTTGGGTTCAAGTTGGATCCGATTTTCTCGATGGACATAGCACCGGGCCTGTCTCTGTGGTGTGGGTACTGGACTTGAACGCGGAGTGATATGAAGACCAAAAATGAAAAAATAAAAAGAAACTCAGAACACGATTACTGAAATACCCTTTCCAAATTATAGTATTACAACTTCCTTGCCGGATCCAAAACCAAGTTCGTTAGAAATGTGGTGCAGACAGGGGATCATTCAGAAACGGCAGCGTTTTCTCCTCTCCTTCTGCGTGCATGGTAGAGTGAGATCCATTCCACCACCGGCGATCTCACCTCCACCGCTTCCAGACGCTTCACTCCTCCTAGAGATAGCACTTGGCACAATTAAATCGAATAATTAGCGCTTAATTGGTAAATCCTCGTGGTTGTTGTGTAGCTCTGCTTCCCCCAACTTTGGCAATTCGAGGTACAGTCAATTGTGATTTGTGAAGCCTCCAATCTTCAATGTTTCTTCTGATTCTTAACATTTCCAAGGTACCGTGTGATGTAAACTGTATAGCATTACCACGCCTTTGAGGAAAAGAACAAACTGGAGCATTGATGATATGTTTTACTGAAAAAACTAAGCTCTGTTTTGGGTTCTACGGAGTAAAATAGTTAATTGTATAATTCAAAAACTGGTTGTGCTAAAATATTTTGTAAATTTGAGTCACTCTTTTGGTTATTACCGCATCAATGAAGTGAGCTAGAAATATTCGAGGATTTTAATGTTTAATTTGGCATTTTAGTGGCTTGTGAATGAAATAAACTAGTAATTACAAAGTGGGACAGGCACCTAAACTGACTCATTCTTTTATTGGCTTTTAACGTATGATAACTCAAATCTGCAGTTTATGAGGTTGTAATATAACATGCCATGTAAGTAGTTAGTTGGCTTCAATAGTCTTATTTAGTATCAGTTTACCTTAGCTCTTTTGGCTTAGTAGGTTAACGACTGTCGGTTTGCAGGTTGTGCGTGTAAACCTATGGAAACTAGCAGCACAATGGCAACAAGTGAGGGTGACAGTGGTGAAATGATGGAAAGTCGTGTAGAAGACTCTTCTAAATCTGAGGAGCAGTTCTCTGACTTGCATCATAGTAAAAATGGAAGCAATAAAAATCTTGTCTTGGAAAATGGCTTATCTGATGCAAACCAGTGCCATGATACGCATGATCAGCTTATCCAAATGGTTGCCGAACTGAGATTTCAGAATGAGTTCCTGAAGTCCCAGTTTGAGGGCTTTAGCGGTCTATACAATGTTCATAGTGAGTCTAGTCCACAAAAAATAGTTGGTGGCCCGGAAGATTGGGAATCTGAAATTGTGAAAGAACTGCAAGGGAGGATAGAATCACTAAACAAAGAACTTCTGGAAGAAAAACAGACAAGAGCTGCAGCTGAAGAGGCTCTGAAGCATCTTCAAACAGCATACTCAGAGGCTGATGCAAAAGCCCAAGAGCTTTCTGAAAAGCTTTTAGAAGGTCTGAGTTTTTTTATGTGCATGTGTGAATATCATGCAGCATTCATAAATGAGCAAACTTGACTTAGATTGAAGTTATGCTAACATCTATATTGCTGTGTGTTTGGGAGTCAGTTTCACAAGACAGAATCAAAATGTGTAACAGAATTAATATCAGTTTTAAAATTCTTCATCTTTATTAGTATGAATATATTGTATTGTTCCTTGGTGTAGCTGAAAAAAAATTGGATGAAGAAATAAAAGAGCGTGATGAGAAGTATGCTGAACTCGACTCAAAGTTCAACAGGCTTCACAAACGAGCAAAACAACGTATTCAAGAGGTTCAAAAGGTGAATTGTTGTGATATTCTTTTTTAGTTTGTGAACGTTGCCACTGTTGACTATTTTTGCTTGCTATCTTTGATGACTGAAATGTTCTGATGCAAATGCATTCTCTCCCCCAATAATATTGACATGGTTAATATTTGTTATTCTTTTAATATTCAGCAGAAAATAAGTCAGGAAGTTCTAATTTGATGTTTCATTCATGTCTATTTAGAAACTGTATCCATATTGTTTGGGAAATATCATTCGCAGGAAAAAGATGATCTTGAGGCCCAATTCAATGAGGTGAAGGAAACAGCTGAGCGAGCATCATCTGAGAAGTCAGCATTGCAACAAGATTTAGAGCGCACAAGACAGCAAGCAAATGATGCATTAAAAGCAATGGATGGGGATAGGCAACAACTACGAAGTGCAAACAACAAGTAAAATCACCATATCACTTTTTATCATGATGATTGATTTGTGCATTAGTTAGAATGTGTATGGTGGGAGAAACTATGTTTCTCATTCATTTTATATGGTGTTATTGATCTGTGTAATCAATGTACTTAAGGAATCATTTGAATTATTTGCGCTTTCAGATTCATTTATGGATGTCCACATGACTGGTTGGACTTTCTTTTGTTTTAATTCTGGAATGAAATAATTTTCTTCAATTTTCTGCTTTTGACTCCCTTAAGTCGGTCCAATATGTATTAGTTATGCCCCTGGCACATTATATGTTAAATATTTTTATGAAAAAAATCTATTTTTACCCATTTGCAGCAAAAGTTGAAATTTTCCTCCAAACAAAGTATGTTATCCCCTGATCAGAAAAGAGTGCCCCTATTGGAATCATTAGACGGCATTAGATGAAATTTACAATAGAATTTTTCCTAGAATGTCACAGTTTTTAAATCTGTCTATAGTCTGATAGAATATTTTTAATATGTCTGTTGTTAAATTGTAGAAGTACAGAAGGATTTATAGTCTTGTTTTGTAATTGTAAAAAATCTGTGTCATCCAGACTTAGAGATACCATTGAGGATTTACGGCGTTCATTGCAACCTAAAGAGAGTGCTATTGAGACATTGCAACAGTCACTTGCAGAAAAGGAACAGGTACAAACAGTCAATGTATTTTTAATTGGGTTTATCTAGGCACCCTCTATGTTCATGGTGTTTATTCTTACTGATAAGCCAGTGATATATATCTTTGTCTCTTGTGGATGTTTTCATGCATAACTTAATTTGATGCACTATACATGGATGTAAACTAAGTAACTGTTGCTTTCCATATAACTAATTAACCTATTAATTTAAACCTTAGCAATATCTATTATTACGCCCAAGTTCTTGATACTGCCTCATGTGAGATGCGGGATACACAATTCCCCTTTCAGATGAAATCAACATATTAGAGTAAATAGCTATAAACTAAATAACAGATGGTTTTGAATGAATGACGACTGATTAGATTAAACCTGGCAATTTCTGTTGTTATACAAAAGCACTTGATATTGCCTCATATGTATGATCTGGAATACACAATGTCTGTTGCTTCTCCCTCTTCCCCACTTGCTTTGTGTAAACCTATTTTGGGAGAGATATATATAACTAATTCTATGATTTATAGTTGTACATTTTGGTTGACTCCATTAATGAACTTTGGAACCTGATGAGGATAATTGAGTTACAGCTTCTAGAAAGTTACATTAATGGCCTCTGTGTGTGTGTTGTTTGATGAATAAGAAATTTATACATATCTATATCTATCGGGCTATCCCACCTTTTGTATTGATGAATTTTTGTTGATTTCTCTGTCTCAGCTTAATTCAAACTGTTTATATGACTTATTCCAATCTTTTGGCTGATTGTTGAAATATCTTAAATTTCTGTTCTCTGATGTAACTTGTCTCTGGATTGACAGTTGTATTGAGAAATTTAATTATGCAGTCCTTTCATTTTTTGTAAATACAGCAATTAATGTGGTTATATCTCTGTTCTTTGACCATGAAAAAATTGACAACTCAGATGTTGGAAGAAATGCGAGGATTGCTTCAGGCTGCTGATGAGAAAAGGCAATCTTCAATGGCCGAGCTCTCAGCTAAACATCAAAAGGTACATGTGCATTAGATTCTTTAAATGTTGTTCCTTTGTTTTAGTATTGCTAAGCTTTCATGTTATATTCTGTACTGTTTATTTTGCACCTGGTTATGCTTTGGCTTCAATTCAGTGTCTGCTTTCCACAGAATATAGAGAGTTTGGAGGCTCAAATTAATGATGCATTATCTGATAGAAGTAAGGCAACCGAAACCATTTCTTCACTGCAGGTGAGTTTTATGATTATGAAATTTTTCCAAACTTGACATGGTTCATGGTTCAGGGAGAAAATAAATAAATAAAGATGCTGCCAAGTGGAAAATAATATCTGTGTTCCATAGTTTCTGCTTGTACTCAATATGATTCCGCCCCCCCTGCCCCACTCCCAAATTTTATTTTATTTTATTTTATCTGTCTTTTACATTTCATGTTTAGCTCATTCAGTTCATAGCTCTTTTTCTGTAGAGGTCTTCAAAGGCTGGGTTAATTAGACCTTTTTCTGGATGGACTTAGGTTTAATTCTGAAATTATTGGCAGGGGTTAATTGGATGTAGAGAACCCCGATAATTTTTGGCAGTCCTTTCCCATGACTTAACCCCTTGTATCATTATAATAAATCACCTATAGATCATATGTGTATAAAATATGCTTTGTTTTGATTGCATATTTAACTTCACGGTCTCTGGACATGTTAGTTTGAGAGTCTTCAATGGACTCATTTTGTTGGCAACAATTCAATGAAATATCTTATTTTCCTATAAGCAACATATGATATGGTAGAAGTTTCTTACAGATGACCTAGACTATCATTAATCCACTAATATTCCCAGGTACTAGTTGCAGAGAGAGAATCTAAAATTGCAGAGATGGAGGCAGCATCAACTGGGGAAGCAGCACGACTTAGAGCAGCAGTGGAAAGTGTGAAGGGAGAGCTTTCTCATCTGAAACAGGAGCATGTATGACCCTGACTTTCAGAATGAGTAATATTAATGTTCTGTTACATTGGTGTTCTCTCCTCCACCCCTTCAAAGGCGTGTTCTTGGTGATAATTTGATATTTATTGCCTTTGTCACTTTGCTAGTCATGAGTTATTATGTCCTGGGTATCGTTGTCATGAATATATAGGTTGCTTTTAGCCTGTCTTGTGCCTTTTGCCTGAGTGGGCTTTTGCATAGGTGATAAAGAAGAACATAGAAAGACAAGTTTGAACGTTTAGAATAGAACCATACAGATCTTATGTTACTGCACTTATTGCTGGCTATCTAATTATTTGGCTACTTCAATCTTGATATATGATGTGTGTTTTAGGAAAAAGAAAAGGAAAGCTGGGAGACTGCATCTCGGGCATTAAAAACAAAACTCGAAATTGCAGAGAGTAATTGCATACGTGCCGAAATTGAAGTAGCAAAAATGAGAAGTACATATCCGTCCTTCTTTGAGCTTTCTTATGTTCTTTTTCTGTGTGTGTGTGTGTGTGTGAATATTTATGCTTTGTTGATGACCAGGTCAGCTGGAATCAGAGGTGTCTGTGCAAACCAGGATTCTCAATATGAGGGACACTGAATTGCTGGCCTGCAAGGAAGAGGTTCTAATTTATCTTCGCTTACTAACTAGATTGTAGAAAATTAAACAGAGAAAGATGAAATTGGGTTGATGTATAGCTTGTGCCTATGCCTTAGAAGTGCTAAACAATGTTTTTATCTCTGGGGTTGGGTAAAATTAGTTAATTGTTAAAGGAATATATTGAGAAAGAAACCTTCAATTCCAAGTACACATGCCCTCGTTGGCCATCAGATCAGAGTCTATCCTTAAAATTTGGATATATGCCATCTGGATTTATTGAAGTCATCTGATATTCTGGTTGTGGGAGAGAACCCTGTATAAGATTTCTGTTACCCTGTATCTAGTATTCTTATGTAATATTTTGATCTAATTTAAAGTTTTCATTGATGTTGTATTTTGAGAGACATAGCATTGGCACTTATAGATTGGCCAGATAGTTATTGATGTTTGAATCTAGGAATCATAATTTTGCTTCTTTAAAGGTTGAAATTCCACAGCCTTTGATTGAAAGCTATTCTTGAAAATGTGGCTTGGAATCCATCCTCATTCTTGTATGGTTGTTGGCTTGTTCCCTGCACACAATACATATAAAGAGTACTCACATAAAATGCTGCATGGCTACTCTTTAATGTGGTGTGTTGACCTCTGTAGATGTTCTGATATACCTCCTGCTATCTAATGCTTTTCTCTCTTCATATTTTCAGATCAGCCGCCTTGAAAGTGAATTTTCTTCCTACAAGGTTCGTGCACATACGCTTCTCCAGAAGAAGGATGCAGAACTTGCTGCAGCTAAAGACTCTGAACAACTCAAAGATCTTGAAGAGGCTCTAAAAGTACATACCTGTGATTGTCCTTATGAAGAAGAAATTGCTTTAGTAATGCAGATACATTTTAAGTTATTTATCAATACATTCTTAATTTTCCATAGGAGGCTGAAAGTCAAATATTATCAGTAACAGCAGAAAGGGATAGAGTTCTTCAAGATCTCCGATCTGCTATTGCAAATCATGAGAGAGAACTCACAGAAAGGTAACATTATTGTTGAGAAATCATAATGGCTTGTTTATTTTATACATTTCTTTTAATACAACATGAATTACCAACGTCTTAGTTGGAAGCAGAAATTGTGGAAAAACTTGCTATGTCTAATTGATTTGCATCATGGTTTTGGGGGCAGCATTGCATATAATACATAGTTACTTTATTGTTAAGTGCAAAGCAGCCATGACCTCTTATTCTATGTATTTCAGAGACACAGCCCTTGAAAATGCCAAGCAGCAGAGGAAGAGCTTAGAAATGAAGCTTGATTCTGCTAATGCTCAGCACCAAAAAGACAAAGAAGCATGGGAACTGAGCCTCCAAAATGTAGAAGAAACATGGCGAAGTAATGACCTGTGCTTGGTTAGATAGTTGCTTCTGCCTTATATTTCTTCTTTTCCCATTTTATGAGATTGACTTCAGAAGGTTGACTTGATTAAACTTTACAGTTAGATGTGAGGCAATGAAGGCTGAAAATGAAGCAATGTCTGCACTTGATATACAAAAAGAACTGGAAGACCTCAAACTACGGTACAAAAAGTTAAAGGTAGTCTGCAATTTCTTGAACCTATGCTTGAAAATTATTTCTCAATTAGTTTTGTTTCTTCTTTTTTTGTGCTTATTGGATCTATAACTTGTAGGAAGAGCATGATTCATTTCGTGATCTTGCTGATAGAATGATTGGGGAGAAAGACAATGAAATATCTAGACTTTTTGATGATAACAAGAATCTTCGTCAGTCTCTGCAATCAAGGCCACCACCAGTATGTTTTTATTTTTCTTTTGCGTTTGACATTGCTGATACTTATATTTTCACGATCTTACTTATGTATTCTAATTCTTGGTGATGGCAAATGATCTCAGGTCGATCAAAATGATAATTATAGCACAGGTATTTATTCATATATACACACTTGATCCTTGATTGCAAAATGTTATCACAAGTTAATCAGTTAGGGGTGATTGGTGACATTTCTTTCTGCAACTGCTATGTCCAGCCTTTCATAAACAGGATTCACAGAGTTTTAGTCCCTCAACTGCAGAACAGCAAATTCTGGTATAGCGTTCTTCTTTCTCAATTTCCAGTCTAATTCCATTTAGTTTGTAATATATTGTAGAAAGATTTTTAATAGCATCTGTTTTGACAGTCCTGTATGGAGAAATTCAATCTAGTTTGAGAGAGAAGAAGGGTTTGAGACTGGCGTAGTTGCTCCAATATGAGAACCTTAAAGAAGGGTTTTATGCCTTCTTGTTGGGAGGAGGAAGCTAGTAGGATGGGGCACTGGCCTTTCCTATTTCTTAGGGGTGGGGGATGATGGGAGGAAGAGAAATCTTGTTTGTTCAGTTATCTGCATTGCAGTTACCTCCTAAATTGATTGAGAGTTAGACTTTTCCTGGCACGACTTTGGGGTCTTGGGCACTGTAATCTTAAACTGATGACCTACATATTTACCATACTTCATCTGATCTTATGTGAAACTGCAACCATTTGACATTGAAGACCATTCTTGCATTTCTGTTTTGATATATGACTTTAATTTCAGCTTTTGGCAAGACAACAAGCCCAAAGAGAGGAAGAGCTGGCACGATCACAGCGGCATATTTTAGCTCTTCAAGTAAGTCTTGGGCCATTTAGAATATTTATCTTTTTTTCCCCCTTTTGCCTTGATACTCTCTAATATTGCTATTACTTCAGGAAGAAATTGAGGAGCTTGAACGTGAGAATCGTCTCCATAGCCAACAGGTCTAAGGATGTTTGAATTTCATAAGTTTGCAATTGTGTACTGTCTCCATTTGTGATACAATCCTTTTAGATTTTATTTCATGTTTAAAGATCTAGCCATCTATGAACTAGTTGCTACCTTTACTTTTGCTTGCACCATAGTCAATACTATATGGCGGATGTGCTGGGCAAAGAGGCACACATAAAGACACAGATATATAGATTAAATGTTTCTTCCCCCCTCCTCCTCCTCTCTCTCTCTGTGCTTATGAACTTCCAAATATCATGATTGTAGGAGGCAATGCTAAAAGCTGAGCTTCGCAACATGGAAAGATCAAAGAAAAGGGAAGGTGTGGATATGACGTATTTGAAAAATGTTATCTTAAAGCTTCTTGAGACAGGTATAAATATCAAAGAAAGGGAAGGGCTCCCTTTCTTGGTCTCTTCACTTTTTTATGAGTATTGAGAAGCTAGTGTGATTCATATGATAAATTTGTATAAATAGGTGAAGTGGAGGCATTACTACCAGTTGTTGGAATGCTGCTTCAGTTCAGTCCAGAAGAGGTAATATTGTCATCTTATACTTTATTACCATCCGTTAAGGATGTTTTTTTCTAGATGTAGGAGATACAAAAAGAGATGTCTTTAGACAATAACAATGTACATTGTACATTTTATTCCTTTCACTGATGCCGTTACGTATTAATAAGAAATTATGTCTCTAAGAATATTCTAAAGTTATTCCTATGCATTGCAGCAATCAAACTAAGAAATTCAAAAAGTTTCTGTTTAGGATTCATGTAGCTATAAGTTCAATTGACATTGATGAAAGAAAAGAAAACAACTCTCTGCAATTCAATTCCTATTGCAGGTGCAGAAGTGTCAACAGGCATATCGCAATGCAACAGATGTTCCACCAAGTCCAGCAAGTGATGCTTCAGGATCTGGCCTATCTCTCTTCTCAAGATTCTCATTTTCGTAGTGGCAGAAATTGAAATGCCAGAGAATTTTTTGTTTCTGTAAGAATGTCTGCTACTGCAATCCAGCTGCACGAGTATTAATTTGTCTACTCGTCGATCCAAACAAGGCAGGTCTCTGTAAATTGATATTCTTTTGTTACAGCAGTAATTGTTCCATAGAAGTTTTGTGGAAGCTGTAAAGAGAAGTTGAAGATAATATACATCAAATATCATGACAGGGAAGAACTCACGGGGATGTTCAGTCCGTTATCATGCCGAGCAACCAACAATATAATTTATTCTTTTTATCACTGAATGTATCGAGTTGAAAAGCATATCTGGAAAACAGTGTTATATTTCCTGATATGTGTTATCAATTTGATAATGCCAAAGGACTGAGAACTCTAGTGAGTTCATATAATGCATGCTTCATGAGTGCCCTGCAAGCAAATGTGAAAAGCCGATTTTGTTTTTTTTCTCCTTTTTACTGAGTTGTCATGAGGATACACTTTTCCATGGTGAGAATTATTGATTTTTGTTGCATTATGATTATAATTTATCGCGAATATAAGCGCTCTATGAATGTGTACTGTACTTCGAGCGAGTATTTTTTTACCTAGACGAGCTGAATGCTGCCTAGCAGAAAACGTGAGAGACATAGAAAGGGACGGAGGTTGGAGGATAAAACTTTTAACATGAAGATATATGGCCAAAATTATTATTATTTTTTTAAAAAAAAGAATTCAATAACAGAATATCCCCCAAAGTAAAAGACTTTCTTGGCTTAGATCTGGGTATCTCGGGAAAATGAAAATGCCCATTTATGCTCTAGTTCATCGCTGCAGTATTCAATGGAGATCATCAAGCCATCCACGTAAAACGAAAAGGATTTTGGCATCCCGAAGTCAGGTTATGTTTCTCCCTCATAATCTCTAATTCCCCCTCCCCCCCGCCTCTCCTAAGACTCCCATCTAAATTTCAAAATCTGGCATATTGATGATCACTATAGCACTTGTTATGCCACCCTGTCATGAACGATGAAAGAAAGTCAAATAAGATTTTATTTTTGTCAAATTAAACAAAGCTTATACATGCTCTCATTCAGAGTTTCATTATCTCAAACTATAGAACCGAAGTTTCATATTCATAAAAAAAAAAAAAAAAAAAAAAAAAAAAAANAAAAAAAAAAAAGAACCGAAGTTTCATTGAAAAAAATATCATAAAAGTTAATTTGACTTCTTATTTTTCTTATTTATTTAATGGCAAGTAATTTTCTGTTCATAGAAGGAAAAAACAAATTTCATATTAACATTGTACTACTTTGCTATGACATAGTTCTTCATCAGTGCATCACATTCGAGTGTAACGTACCTATTTCAGTAGTCAATTGCTTCCTCATTGTCGGCACGGAGAAGCTGGCTTTTTGACACAAATATTACATTGTGTAAAAGTATTTACTCAAATATTACAAGTTTCAAATTATTTACACAAATATTACACTTTTAAAAAAAATAAAAATAAAAAAATTTCAAACACGTGGGACCCACCGGACACGTCGTGGGCCTCACGGCGTGTCCCAATAAGCCAAAATTCATCACGGGGCCCACAACTCTGAAACAATGGATGAATTTTGGCCTATTAGGACATGCCGTGAGGCCCACGGCGTGTCCAGTGGGACCCACGTGTCTGAAAATCTTTTTTTTTTTTTAATTTTTGAATTTTTAAAAAGTGTAATATTTGTGTAAATAGTTTGAAAGTTGTAATATTTAGGTAAATACTTTTGTAAAATATAATATTTGTGTCAAAAGGCCCGGAGAAGCCCCCCTTGTCATTGGTTTTGCACACCGTGGGTAGAGTAACGTATCTATCATTCATTCATCACAACGCAATTCCTAACCAATTACCGATACTCGCAGACAGCGGCAAAGTTGGGAATTTGGGAGAAGAAATCCACTTCTTACCTTACCCCTTGCAGTTTTTCGGTTCTTGTTATAGCAACAAGATTTTTGCACACAATTTATCACAGTAGGTCACAATATGTTACATCCTCTTTTAATTTATTCAATATATTTCGCCTTACATCCATAATATCACAAGGGATGCATCCCATACAAACCTTGGAGTAGAGGATATATTCAATGAATTGAACCTAAACTTCCCTTCGCACAATGAAAAGTACTAACTACCAACCCATTGAACAACAAACATGGCACTAAAAAACGAAAAAAGAGTCAAAAGAAAACAAAAACTGCCACAGACTTCTTGAATTACTCTATGCGTGCCTGGCCTGGAAATCCTTCATTAAAGCCACCAACTTCTCAACACCAGCCAAAGGCATGGCATTGTATATAGAAGCTCGCATACCTCCCACTGATCGATGCCCCTTAAGCTGAACCATTTTTTCCTTAGCTGCTTCCTTGATAAACTCAGCCTCTAATTCTGATTTCTCCAATGTAAATGGAACATTCATCAACGATCTCACTGACTTCTCAACCGGGCATCTATAAAAACCATTGCTTTCATCAATGGCATTGTAGAGAATTTCGGCCTTCTTCTTGTTCTTCTTCTCAACCTCTTTCAAACCCCCTTGCTGCAAAAGGTCTTCAAACACCAAACCACACATGTAAATACAGTAACACGGGGGAGTGTTGTATAGTGAGTTGTTCTCAGAATGTATCTTGTAATCAAGCATCACAGGAGTCACCCCCTGAGCACTGCCAATTAGATCTTTCTTGATGATAACAATGGTGACACCAGATGGCCCCACGTTCTTCTGGGCTCCAGCATAGATCACCCCAAATTTGGACACATCCACAGGCTTCGAGCAGAAATTTGAAGACATATCCGCAATCAAAATACCATTTGGATTCTTGGGGGTTGGATAATCCTTGAACTCAACCCCATGAATGGTCTCATTGGCGCATATATGCAAATACTTGGCATCTGGGCTCTGCTCCAATGCATCAAAAGATGGAATTTTTGTGTACTTCTCAGACTTACCAGACCAAATCACCTTGGCTTTAGAGTACTTCTGAGCCTCCTTGAACGCCTTGTCACCCCACGAACCAGTGACCAAATAATCAACCGGGTCATCCGGTTTGACGAGGTTCAAAGGGACCGCAGCAAATTGGGTGGTGGCGCCGCCTTGCAAGAACAAAACAGCGTATTCCTCCGGAATATCCAAAAGGGTACGCAGATCCGCTTCGGCCTTCTGGATTATTGAGAGAAATTCCTTGCCCCTGTGGCTCATTTCCATGACGCTCATGCCGGATCCGCGCCAATTGTAGAGCTCCGACTCGGCCTTCCTGAGCACGTTCTCGGGCAAGGTTGCAGGTCCAGCAGCAAAGTTAAAGACCCGATCTTGGGATTGGGTCGGAGCCGATGGACGATCCTGGATGGGGGTGGCTGTTGGTGCGACGCATTTGATCGAAATGGGTCTGATGGATGTGTTGCTCATGGTGCGCACAGAGGTAACAGGGAAAGCATTGTTATGGGTGGTAGGGTTCTTGAGGAGGTGATTAGGGTTTTGGAGAATATGAGTGTGTGGCGAAGTTGCCATTGACATGGTGCTGAAGATTTCGGAAAACACAGGGAAAGAGACAAGGAGAGGGAAGAGAGGGCGAGGGAGAAAGTTCCAAAGGGCTCCTTTATAATTGGTAGAGATCTGAATCTAACAAGGGGTACATATAAGGAAGTGAAGTTGGATATTCTAAGCCTTGTGATTTTTGGAGGAAAAGAAAAATGTCACAATATTCCAATGGACCATTTGCTAGCCTATTTTTTTAAAACGTGGGGTTGGTGGAGGAAAGTTGTTGTGGTCTGGGTCGAGACGATGTCGTTTTTTAGAGTGGTAATGAGCGAGTCACCTTATTTCAAGGAGAGGTACTTGGTTTATATTTGTCTTTGTAGTTTGGACTTGAATTCTGCCCCTTGTTAACCATTGGCGGTGCCGGTGCACACAAGTCTTAAGAAAAGGAAAAATGAGACACTAATGCCTACTACTTCTAGAATCTACTGCTTATTGGTGGAGTTATCTATTTACTCAGTATTTAATTATTTATCTCATATTGTATAGTTGTTAATATTTAAATTTAACTAATTAAATTTACTTTTTTTATATTTTAATTACGAGTTTGAATTCGAATACATAATTTATAAATTTTAAAAATGATCTCAATATTACACTATCACAGACTATTTAATAATTAAGTCTACTTCAACTATACATAAATGTTATTAAATGTTAAATTTCATAGTTTGAATTTAACTAACGTGGTAGTGTGCAACTAATTTTTCTCGTATTGGTGGATCAGCATAGGCTACCAAAGTTTTTGACAGCTCCACTTTGGTAGTTTATGAGTGAGATAGTTGTGTTGTAATTGAGTTTGGATAGCTGCATCTAATTTTTTTTTAGAGATTAATTAAGTTGGGCAATGTGTTTTACAATTAGGTATTCAAGAAACAAAATGAGAAATAAAAAGTACTAGTGTTTTCTAACAGAGGAAAAATCTCAATTGTAAATTATTTTACACTTACTTAATATAAAAAGAAAATTTAAAAAGAGATAATTGAAAATAAGTTATACTTTTTTTTTGCCATAGATATACCTTATCTTTATTTTCCACCTTTCGTACCAAGTAGTAAATAATGAAAATTAATCACCAAAAAAATAATGAAAATTAAAACATTTTCTGTTTTGTTTTCCTCCATTTCTTACCTTCTCATTTTTAGTGTCCCATTGCATAGGAACCTATTCAACTTAGGAGATCTTATTATTTATTTTTAATACCGTTTATGCATTTAAGACTTATAGTTCATAATTTTTCTGGTTCGTAAATGAAAATATAAGTTTGTCTGTTAGAAAAAGAAAAAACTGGGGGGGTGGTAGGTATTAGATTATATTGGTGGGGGTGGCTTCCCTTGGAGCACACGGGTGATGAACCTGAATGATGTGAATAGGACGTGCAATAATAAAAACAAAGCATTTAGTCAAGGAACAATCACTTTTTTTTTTTTATTAGTGAGCACTATGATATTCCTCTTTAATCAAATAAAGTATACAAGGAACAGCCACTTTTTTTTTTTTTATTAGTAAGCATTGTGCTACCCTCTAAGCGAATAAAATATACAATAATAAAAATAAAGCATTTACTTAAGGAACAACTATTTTTTTTAATTGGTGAATACTATGTTATTTTCATTTTAGTTTGATGAATTTAAGTGTGAACTATCTAGTAATTTTGAATGTAAAATTTTTTAAAAATTGAGTCATTTAATATATATAAAAATACATAATTTTTTATAAAAAAAAATATCATGAATAAAAAAACGTGCTAAAAAGTAATTTTTTTTATATATATTTTTATATTATATTATTATTACATTTTATAAAAAAATATATATATTTTATCACATACTAAATAATTTAATTTTTAAAATTTTTTATAATAATATTAAAATTACATTATAAATTTTATTGAGCGAGTAAGTAGGGGTAGCGTACCGCTCACATTTTTTATTTTCAATAGGCCAAACGTGGCTTCAAGCACGGCACTGACGGATTTGAATCCAGTCGTGACTTGAATCATGTTGCTCGATTTGAGCGGTATATTCTATTAAAGCTCATATCAACTATTAAATGTTAATATGTTTTAATGATTCAGATGAGCTGTAATAGAATATACGGCTCAAATTTAAGTAACATAACTCAAATCATATGACTGGATTCGAGTGTCACTGACTGTCTGACTGTTTGTGACAAGATGCCGTAGTTTAAATAAAGGTACATATAGTCAAATTTGAACAAAAAAAATAGGAATAAAATAACAATTTTATCAGAAAGGGACAGGACCCAGCAACAGTTTCATCACTGGCAAAATTTATGGCAACTTCATGGATTTAATGGAATTTATTCTTCTTTTTTTGAAAAGTATACTCAGACTCATATATGGCATTTGGTAGAAGAACTTCGAAAAAATAGGTCTTAGAGTAGTCACCTCATTACAATTTACGAGTCCAGGAAAAGTTTCTTCCTACAAATTAGCCCGTATTCAGATTCTGAAGCGGTCAATGACCTTCCCTCTACATATTGTCAACTGATAGAACTTGCAGATCCGGTATGTTATGCATACAAGAAGAAGTTGCGGCAATAAAAAGCTAAGTAAAAAATGATCATTTCAAATGAGACATTCAAGCATGTAAAAGGATACTTCCTACAAATTAGCCCGTATGCAGATTCTGAAGCGGTCAATGACCTTCCCTCTACATATTGTCAACTGATAGAACTTGCAGATCCGGTATGTTGTGCATACAAGAAGAAGTTGCGGCAATAAAAAGCTAAGTAAAAAATGATCATTTCAAATGAGACATTCAAGCATGTAAAAGGATACTTCTTGAATGAATGATACTGTTATATATCATTATTTTCATTATTTGTTCCATGAGAACAAGAGTTTCCAATGGACTAAAAGTATGTTCAATTAGAACATAGAAAAAGGGAACCAGAAGAAAATGTAATGCAAAGGCAAAGTAAATTAACATCAGAGGTCTCTCACACTCATTTTAGAAATAATTTTCCATTTCCCAGTGCAACCAGAGTTGCTGTTATGTGCATTCTCCACCCAATCAAGCCCAATTATGAAAAGTCATGTAATGTTGTTGTTAGTAGCTGTACATGGCCTGCTACTGTTGGTTCTCCAGAAGAAAACGAGCTGCTTCACATTTCGCAGTATAGCAAAATTTAGAGGTGCCGTACTTCCTATATACCCCTGTGAGCTTCCCTGTCCCAGCCTTCTGGTGGAAATCAACAATCAGACTTGAGCATTCTCTGCAAGTTAGAAATGGAACAAAAATTGAATGTGAGTAAGGCGAGTATTCTCTCTATCAAATTATGGGCTAAATGAAACATGAACTGAAGGTAAGTGAATGCGCTCTTACAATAGCTGATCTTCTGCGTAGTTTGTATGCCATTCACAAGTCTTACTCCACTGTTTGAAACCATAGATGGCACAGTAAGCTGTATAAACAGCAGCTGCAGCTAGCAAAGATGGTGGGAACTTGAGCATCTCATATTCCACAAGAGAGAGTTCTATCAAGAAGAAAGCCAGCAGCTCAAGCTGTTCCATGGTTGGTAATATAGTGAATAAGTTAGTAATTATGACATTGCTGATTATGAATAGTGTGTTTAGACTCGGAAATATTTGACAAAAAAATGAGTATTCACCTTTTTGTCAGCTTGAGCTGCCTTTACGAACCTTCTCATAAAAACATATGGTGTTGGCACCGACATGTTAAACTGCAGTGTATTGAGCATCAACTTCTCCTGCAGTGTTCAGAAAGAAAATCTCAGCTACTTGTCATATTGAGCTGTTCCACAAACGTAAAAGTTGAAGGTTGCCATTAAGCAAACAGAAATTACCATTTCCAGAACTTCCTTCCTTGTGTATGCTTTGTCTGATATAAGGATTAGATCCCCAATCACAGGTACAGAAACTTCCTCATATTTACATGCTAAAAGCATGGCAACCAAGCCAACCAACTGAAGCTTCTTTCTTACCACTTTCTGCTTCTCCAAAAATCTATCTATCAGATTAACAGTAAGGAACAAAGTCTCGTGCATGAGGTCAAATTTATCGTGCACCTGAAGGGAACCCAGAAGCATATTAGTATTTCGGTGTTGAAATTGGTTGAAAACAAAACTAATGATGACTATGCTTGAACCGGGAAGCCAACATTACCATTGTAGGCATAGTGGTCCAGTAGGGAACATTTAATATACCTCAATAAGCCAGTCTATCAGTATAGCCCTCATCCTTTCATTAATGTCAAATTGTTGAGCCATATAAGTCGGTGAGACGCAGCTAATACTCTGCATGCAGCTATTACTGTTAGTTATCAGAAATAGGAAGTAACACATTCATTTTAGTTACTGTTCTGCAACCAATTGGAAAATTTCAGAAATTAGAAATGGATCCTGCTCTACTCAGTAACATGAAATATGACATGAACCAGTTAAAAAATTTGATTCTAGCAAACTATAAGTTTTACACCTTGTATTGAATGCTTGAAAGTCATACCCATAAAATAACATAACAATAGTAGAGATAAGTATACAAATCATTGTCCCGGGAATCCATAATTTGATTAGCAATAGTGCTAATTCAAACATTTGACATGTTTGCAACCAAAAAAAAAACACTTAACATGTGCTAACATTATCTCCTCGACACTTTAAAGCACAGAATTCACACCAACAATTTCTAAACCAACTCAAATTGTGATTCAAGCAAACTCCATGCCTAGGTTCTATGCCTTGGCGTGCAATAGCACATAGCTTTTAGCCTTGTGTCTAATGCTTGCAAGTTAGAACCTAAACTAAGAAAAAGACAACAGGAAATGATAAGTTCCAGATCCAATTATAAGGCGTGCTTATTTAATATACATAACTTAAATGACAGGGAATCTACTAATAAAGCACATAAATAAATGGAATGCTTATTTAATATCCACAACTTAAATGACAGGGAATATGCTAATAAGGAGCGCATATATATATATGCCGCGAATATAATTTACTTAGTGCGCCAAAGCATGCAATTAATGCTCCCGCGTTGTATTTTAATTGGTAAATGAAAGCAAATTTCAATATTTCTCCCGGAAAATAGAATATATGTTATCGATTACAAAATAGAGAGGTGGGTGATGGAAATTCAAATGCAACCACACACCAAACTTCAATTGATAAACTGAACTATAGTATCCCCTAAACTTCAGAATTTAGTAATCAGATAAACAATTAGAGCTATCCATTTCAATATACCTCCATTTTTCTGTAGTAGGCATAAAGATCTTCAACATAGTCAACAACTGCAAGAGGGTTATTTGCATCACAGCTATCAATGTCCACAATAGGTTCTTCAACTATATCCTCCATCTCAATTTCCTCCTAACATATTTAAGGACAAGAATTATTGCTCCATCACAAAATTAAAATTTGAATTAGATTTGAGGGACAGAATTAACTAGACAAGAAAGAAATACCATCTGATCGGGTTCACTATGCATTGCTTCTGATTTCTCTAGAGACATGGGCACTGGCTGGTCTGCTGGTGACTTGTGTTCATCATCAATGAATATACATACTCCAAAGTCAATCGAATTTGAAATTGACGGGTTTGACTTCTTGATTTCCTATTGAAATCGACCCACCATTCAAAAATTCAGTTTAAAAGAAAGATCTGTGCAGTAATTTTACCAAGAAAGGGAGAGAGAGGGGGTCACCTTGGCTTGAGATTGCTGCATGCTAGCAATCTGTGCAGCAAACCTCCTAAATGGCAGTGAATCAAGATCAATCCATCAGGTCGAAATTCATAGGGAAATAACACAAAAATTTCACGAATGGCCATAACCTAACCTCGTGATCGGTCGATGCCCTGGATCCGCCTGCTTCTTTTCATAAATTTCGTGCTTTCTGGGTGGGCAAAACGAATACCAAACAAGAAATTTAAAATTATATAAGGAAATGGAGAAAAGGGTTTGTGATTAAACTTCAAAAAGATCAATGCTTTGGGAAATTTACTCTGACAATCCCCTCTTGTTAACGACGCAAGGATACGGTCGACCTTCAACCAGATTCTGATCAATCGCGCCTAACGCTCTCCTGTTGTGCCCAATCTCCTGCCCAAACTTTCTGTTACCCATTTCTAACCCTCCTATCACTCGGAAAAAAAATAATCAAAATCCAGGTTAGAAATTCAAGCTCCGAAGAAAAATTCAACATCAATTGCAATTTTTTCCAGCTGAAAAATCTCAAATTTCCTTTAATCCCAAAATGATTTACCTTCGAAATTCGTGGGTTTGATCGAGTTCGAATTGTTCTCATCAGAAATAACCATTTTCGTTGATGATCTGAACATTCGCACCCAAAACCCAAATTAAATCCTAGAGCATCTAAAGCCTGAGCTCACCCACCCCAAATCTATGAAGACAGGTGGAAATAAAGAGAGTGGTACACTCGGCTACACTCTAGAGACTGAAACTATGGGTATTTGTCTGGGGAGACCGCCCAATCCCTCTTTTTTAAAACCTCAACGGCTAGTAATTTGTCACCGTTAGATCATGGGATTGGAAATGACTTTCTACGTTTTTCCTAACAACGGTAATATGGTTGGCATGTGGAGACAGCCGCATCTGATTTCAAATTAATGTTGTATTTGGTTTTATTCTATAAATCCAATGATTGGTCCCCTTTTGGCATTCCTTCGGTTTGATTTTCTACGGTAACTCAAGTGCGCTCCTGTGCGCTCTACCGCACTTTGGCCTTTTTCTCGGTAGGGTTCTTTAAAAGCCTATTTAGAGTATCAAACCCGTAATCAATTAGATTAGATTCTGATGGCTTCTCAAAATTTGAGAAACTTTGCTATCCCATATGGTAATTTACAGCCAATGGTTAATCATAGATTTGTTTTGATTCAAATGTTGTTTCTGTTAAAAGGTTATTATTCAAGTTCGGAATCCCATTAATATGGGCAAGTAAAATTTGGAGAAATGTTAATGCCAGTTTTCTTTTTCTTACCAAAATCAATGGGAACTAGACAACCAGCAAGTCATATATCTAGCCTTTTAAAATTAAAAAATTCGTTAAAATCTCGAATTAAATTTTGATGTATTTGCTCTCGCCTCTTGGGACTTGTGGTGTTATTGTGATTATATTATTAGTGACTTTTATATGAAATTTTCTTAAAAATAAATGTAAATATATATTGTAACATAAGTATTCTATTTTTGACAAAAAAAAAAAAAGAATCAATGATAATTAAAGATATTATTGCCTTTGGAGATTATAATTGCGAAAGAAACTGTAACAAAGGCTTTATATCCACATATTAAATTTAACGCAACAATAACTTAAAACTAAGAATGATGAAAGTTATTAAATAAATCTAATGGTGAGGGTGTAAGTAATTTATAGAAAGTTAAGAGTTTAAATCTCTGTATCATCTTAATTGTATAATGTTAAAGTCATAAAAAAAAATTGATAGAGAGTCTACTTTATTTTAATGTAATTTAATTTATGCAAAGATTGTATAATGTATATACATAATTCGGACTATTGTTTGTAAAACAATTAGGAGTGTCACATTTTCTGTGCCAAGTTCTCCCAATTATAAATGTAAGCATAAAAAAGAAGCTGAAATTAAAAATCAGCTAAGTTAATTTGATTATTCCGTTTAGTTCTTTTTAAAATTTGTATTCATTTTTACTTAATAATGAATTTTAATTTAATTTTGTCTTATCTCCTCATAATAAGTAAAAAGTATTAACATAATAGATTCTTAATCTCCCAATTATGTTTGCATGACGTTTTTCTTTAATACACTGAAAGGTATTGGGTGGAGTGTCGAACACCTGCACTCTCATGCTTATTGAAGAGAGACATTTGTGGAAAAATTGACTTTAATAATACATTTTTGTAAATTATTTACATAAATGGGATAGTTTTTAAATTATTTATCTAAAATAAACACTTTTAAATATTTTATTAATTTGTAAGCGAAAGTGAAACACGCTTTACTTGTGTAAAATGTGTATAAATTAAACACGCTTTAAAATATTTGAACCAATCGCATGTCCATTATTTAAAAATGGAGACTTGAAAAAATGTGAAAGTGAACACGCTTTAGAATCTAAAGTGTATTCTATTAGAACACCCTATATGACTTATATAATTTGGAACACGATTTACCTTTGGAACACGATTTACCTTGCATTTGCATTTGCTCTTGCGTGCTCACTTCATGATGTGTTCTCCTTCCTTTTAACTTTTAAGCCCATAATAATTTTGCATCTTTATTAAAAAAAAAAGTGATTTTAATAGAAAAACAAAGTAATTTGTAAAAAGAAAAAAAGAAAAAAAAACTCAGTAATTTTTGCAACTTCTTATCTTTTTTCTTTTCGCCATAACTTCTTATTGCCATTACTGAGTTCTATTCTTTTTTTTTTTTTACAAATTACTTTGTTTTTGTATTAAAATTACTTTTTATTTTAATAAAGATGCAAAATTATTATGGGCTTAAAAGTTAAAAAGGAAGCAGAACACATCATGAAGTGAGCACGCAAGAGCAAATGTAAATGCAAGGTAAAACTTGTTTCAAACTATATAAGTCATAAAGCGTGTTCTAATAGAACACGCTTTATACTCTAAAGTGTGTTCTATTTGAACATGTTTTAAATTCTAAAACGTGTTTACTTTTACACTTTTTCAAATCTTTTTTATTGAATAATAGATACGTGATTGGTTCAAATGTTTTAAAGTGTATTCAATTTATACACATTTTATACAAGTAAAGCGTGTTTTACTTTCGTTTAAAAATTAATAAAATATTCAAAAATGTCTCTTTTAGGTAAATAGTTTGAAAACTACTTCATTTATGTAAATAATTTGTAAAAGTGTATTATTAAGGTCAATTTGCGACCATTTGGGTTTATATTTACTTTATAAAGTGAATTTAGGTAAGAGGCAATTTTCAAAAAGGAACAGCCACCACACAACTTGATTCAGTGGTGCATTGGAGCAAAATTACCAAGTCAAAGTCCTCTTTGAATTGTTTAATTCAACAATTGCTTGACTAGGAAAACATTCCTACTGAAACTACAGTGATACCGATCCTTCAATCCTTTTCTAGACATTTGCTGTGTTTCAGAATCTTGGTTCCAAGTACCTACCTGCTTTCTGGAAGATCAAATGGGTGAGACTTGTATTTCCACAGTATACGAAGAAAAATGTAGCCAATTTGACCTTGTTTAATTCAATGTTCGAGAGGAAAGGAATAAAACAAATTCGGGTAGAGGGAATGGAATGAAAGTGCTACCAAGACTTGGTTTTTTTTATGGGGGCTGTGTTCTGGAACTAAAATTTCTCAATCAAAATAAAGTAATTTGTACATATATAGGCGGAACGGCGAGTAATTTCCCTTCAGATACTCTAATCAACTCCTGCCAAGTTACAAAAGTGTAGTGCATGAGATGCATAAAACCCTCACAAAAAAAAAAAAAAAAATACAATAAAAGACAAAAACAGAAAATAGAAGAAAGAAGGAACTAAAAAATCGGCTATCACTTGATTTACGTTGTGACTAATAATGTTACAGTTAGAAGTGTTTCTTTTTCTTTTCCAAGTAAAAGTGGTGTCTCTGGAAGTTCAATACTACCCAGACCAAGTGCCATATACCTATTTCTGGCCAAAGCGCAGTTGGAGAATACAAAGGACAGGTAGAAGTCTGCCAAAGAAGGAAATTGCTGAGCCGGGTCTCGCCAGAAGTTCGGATCAAGATGTCCGGGTCAGGTGCCACTGCCATGTACATGTGCTTCTCAATGTCAACCAGTTTTATAGTAGGAAGCTCCCCCTGCTCATACTTGCTCTCTTCAATTCTATCAATCACCCCACTGCAGCTTGTAATTTGAGCTTCACTGCACTTATCACTGTTTTTGAACACAAGACACAAAACCACCATCCCTCTTCTCATCTCCTTCTACTTTTTGGTGCCTACTCTTAATGTTCGTGTATTATTGTGGTGATTTAAATGTATGCTCTTTTTTGTGGGAAAATTTCTTAAAAAATATATATATAAATATATATTGTAATGTAAGTATTTTATCTCTACCAAAAAAATAAAAAAAGAATCAATGGTAATTAAAGATATTATTACCTTTTGAAATTCATGCACTTGAATAAGATAAAATTATAATTATGAAAGAAGCTTTAACATTGTAACAAAGGGTTTACATCTGTATATCAAATTTAAAATGATGAAAATTATTAAATATGATCTAGTGGTGAGGTCTAAATAGCTTATAAAAAATTCAGAGTCTAACAGAAAAGAAAAAAAAAAATCAATGAAAGAAGATTGATAGAGTCCACTTTAATTTAATTTAATTTATGCAAACATTGTATAATATATATACATAATTGGGAACTATTGTTTGGCAAACAATTAGGAGTGTCACATTTTCTGTGCCAAGTTCTCCCAATTATAAATGTAAGCATAAAAAAGAAGCTGAAATTAAAGATCAGTTAAGTTAATTTGATTACTCCGTTTAGTTCTTTTTTAAATTTGTATTCCTTATTACTTAATAATGAATATTAATATTATTTTGTCTTATATCCTCATAATAAGTAAAAAAGTATTAAGATAATAGATTCTTAATCTCCCAATTATGTTTGTACGTCGTTTTTCTTTAATATATTGAAAGGTACTGGGTCAAGTGTCGAACAGGAGCAGTCTCATTCTTATTGAAGAGAGACATTTGTGACCATTTGGGGCAACAACCAAATTGAATACATGCTATCTTAAGTGATTGTATGCACTCATCACTTTTATTTTATATTCTGGTGACACTTATCACTTTTATTAATTGCTAAATAAAGATCATTTTTCAATGCCACTCTAATATTCATAGAGATTTTTAGATTTTCTTAATAGTTATTATTTCATATTATATCTTTGTTTAAAATTCGCCTAAAATTTTAATTACACATATTTTAATATTAGAAGTTTGGCTCAACGCCAGTGACTTTCTTACCTAGGCATCCCCGGTCCATGAGCCAATTTGAATATGAAAAATGAAATATTAATGATACATAATGTATCATATATATGCGGAGGATTGCTAGGACTCACAATCCCACCTTTTGAGGGAATAATCTTATTCTTGCATATGATACAGTACACCATCAAATCCTCCTTATCCTCTGCACTTTCCCTTATAGCCAAACACCCCTCCCCTCACCTTTGAGTCCAAGTTTCCAAACACCTTATACTGTACAAAAACACATTCTATTACTTAGTACTTACACTCGAAATAAGTAACAATAATCTACCATCCGATGATAACTGTAAAAAAATGATTTTTATAAGGAAATAACAGATAAATGAAAAAATACACACACACAATGTGAATTTAACAAGATACACAATACCTTTGACTCTTTCCCTCATCACCAAAAATTGATAACACATAATTTATAAATTTAGTTTACATTTCAGTTGCAACGGAGAAACCAACGGCATGATGTTAAACATGCAGCCTGAGCTAATTAAATGTCCAGAATACAAATGTGTAGCTACCAAAAATGTTACCTATTACTTGAAGAGACTAGAAAGTGAAGATGGAGTTTTCTTACTTTTAAGCAGTCGTTTTCTTTCCTTCTGCTTGACAACCTCATCAGATGATAAATGCAATCCTTTCTTCTCTGAAATTGGCTCCTTTGTTGTTTCTGCATCTACATTTATGTTGCAGTTGTCAACTATAGCCTGATGATTCTTAGACACAGTATTCAAATGCCTAGCATCGTCTTCAGAGTTTTTGCAGGCAGCAGCTGTTTGATTTTTTGGCACAAGTTCCTGCATCATATATAGATCATCCTTGGGTAGCCCGCGTGACTTAACTAACTTCTTCTGGTACTGTTCAGAGGTTTCCTCATGATCATATTTCCCAAACAATTTATCCTTCTTTAATCCCATATTTTGTTCTGGAATACATCCATTCTCAAGCAATCTCTGTTTCTTGGTTTTCCCTTGTTTGAATTCTGAATTTGATGGCAATAAAACTAGTCTTTTATTTCTCTTTGATGGATGTGAAAGTTGCACTTGGCAAATTTCCTCGGTGCCCTCTGTCTTAAGATGAAAATTTTCAGCCTCAGAAACCTCCCCTTCCCTGACAGTTTCACTTCTCATAGTTTCAAGAATAACTTTGCCCAAAACAAATCTTGTCTCCGAAAGGTCACCTGTCCCAAGCTTGTTATAATTTATCTCGGAACTCTTTTTCTCACTAATGTAAGAGTCAACGCCATTGACCAGCACTTTGAAAATTCCAGCAACATGCATTCTTATTTTCTTTGATAGAAATACCTAAGAACCACAAAGTTTTCAGTCAGAATAAAGCCTCTGAACTACCAAAAAGTAACATAAATTTTCAAATTGACATAGATCTATGGGGAAAAGAGTACTTTAATCGAACGTAAGATAAGATTAGAGCCAGAAATACTATTTAAATTTGGCAAGGAGGCAAGAAGGCTTATGTCCCTGTAGATAAAGTTACTCACTCCAATTCCAATCAGTCACCTGCCATATGTTGGCGATTTGCATTTCCACCTTAATTTCTTTTATCTGTTTCATTTTTCTTTTTTCCCAAGCTTACCTTATGGACGAACAAGTTACTGAAGAAGTAACCCATGCAGATGGAGTCGAAGTCATAGACCAGGAAATTCAGTTTTATGTTGAATACAGTTTTCTGTTGTTACTTCCTTTTTTCAAAAAATAAAGAAACCAAAGCAAGAGTATTCTACAAAATGAGTTTTCAAAAATACTGTTAAATCATTTTCAGAAAAAGGTAAAATCCAGATTCCAGAGAAGAGCAGATTATCAATCTCAGATCTCAAAAAGGATCACAAATATATTAAAACAACTTGATTCCAAAGTTTCCAATTTCAACCTAAGGAATAATTCTGTCTAAAGTTCACAGTGAAGATAAACCAACTCTATTCTTGGATCAAAAACTAAACACAAGAATACATGAAATTGATATATGATATGACAATACAGAGATAGATTGACCTGATATGAGCTGACTTATCTCAAGCTCCGATTATGCACTACAACAGAAAGAATTATACTTCACAAACAACATTAGCCATTTACCAGATCATCAAACAGGGCAATGTTCCTGGAAATAATACCTTTTCTGAAGGAACAAGTCATCCCCAAAATTTAAGCTGTAAAGAGTAGGGTCAAGAATAGGCTTTATCTTTAACACACCCTCTCACTCAAAAGCCCTTTTGGGTTTGAAGTGTTAACAAAGCCCAGACAGACAGACCCACCACTGCCTTGTGCTGAAATTAAATTTAGTTAGTAGAATGAGGATTGCAAGGATCAAACTCTTGACCACTTAGTGGAAGAGGTTGTAATACCATGTCAAAGATTAGGCTCGTAGAAGCAAGAGGTATCACAAAGAATCCTAATTATAGATGTTGAATAACACATTCAAGTAGAACAAAAATTGATCCTATTGCATCAACTCTGCAGTAAATCACAATGCAAAAATTGAAATCTTAGAAAACAGACACACCAAAGTAGATATACTTACCATTCTAGAGCTTCTAGCTTTCTTAACCTCAGCAAGTATGGAATCTACCACCAAAGATGCCAACTTAGGAACTTCTTTTGCAATTTCTTCATCTGATTTGTATTTACAGGACTTCCTTATTTCAGGTACAAAATTGACATTCATTTCTGCATGTTCTTTTGCAAATTTAATACCTTCCTCCCACTTTCCATGATATAGAACAGAAGCAAATGCCCAAACCACAATGGCATCTTGGGGATTATTTATCAATGCCAGGTGAAACGCTAGCAATCCAACCCTGACCATAGAGAAAAATAAAATTGCATCTCTGACAAAAATTCATGATAATGAGATATATAAATTCACAAACATCAACATCCTTTACCCCAAGTCTGTCCCAGCTACAACAGAAAAGAAGTCTAATTATCCTGATATCCACACTGAGATAATGAGCTAGAGCATATGTTTATCAAGCACATGTACAGACGATTTGGAAGAAATATTTATCAAGTACTATTTTACCTTTTTAAAATTAGCAGCAATATGTTATAGGTATGGCCCAATATGGAAGTGTCACGGCATGGGCAAGTTGGTGGAAAAGTTCTACACTATTTAATTTAGCAAAAAGAGAACAGAACTTTACAAAACTGAAACATGCTGCTAATCCTCTGAGTACTGATGGGAAACTTTTTTATTTTAATGCAGAAGTGAACCCAAACGAAATCAAGACAACAGGTAGTGATTTGATGCTGCCATAAAATCTTCTACCCATTCAATGAAAAAATTCAATAATGATGCAAGTAGGGTTGAGACGTTAATCCTTCTTTTTCTTTTTCTTCTAAAAGCTTAATCTGGGTTCATAAATGCTTAAAATGAATGAATAAACAAGAATTTACACATATATATTTAATTTAATATATCTTCCAAGAGGGTTTTGTAAGAACTTGCCATGTCTCTGTTACCCAAGCCATAACATTCCAGATAGCTGCTTCCTAGTTTCTTTCTCACCTAAACAAGACATCTCAATAGAAGATCTGATTTTACTATTCCTTTTCATTCCCATCATCAAATTTTCTAGTAATAATTAATAAGTGTATGGAACTTTGTTATAGATTTTAGGTGGCAACAGAGAGAATGGCATTCTGATCTTTTATGCCCCTTGTTTGCAAATGACACTATCAATTTATTCTGGCTACTAACAGCTATTCTTCCTTAGAAATTAGAACAGGAAGTTGGAGCACGGGCATGACCATACAATTTGTAAAACATTTCCAGGGCTCTAGAAAGGTGCACCTAGATGGAAAATAATAAATCAGAGGGCTTTCCTAGGTCAATGGTCAATGAGACTAAGAAGTTGAAACAATGTATAATTATATTTGCACATGGGTTGGACATCCAAACACACACACATATTACCAAACGTAACCCCACAGAACATTAAGCCAAGGCATCAGAAAGGTAAGTGCATTAAATGTTGAAAAACCCTGGGTTCCCTAAAGCGTAGCAAGCAAAATAAAAATATCAGGTGCACTTAAAATTTAAATAGCTGGTTCTGTTTCCCTATACAAGCTTAAACAAGTTTGCCTCATTAGAACTTCTTTCCTGCTGAGATCCACATCCTAAAAAGTTGTCCCTCCAACACATGTTTGCTTGAAAAATAGCTCCTGTAAGGTCAATTGGATGTGAAGGGGGAATTTTGTAACAAATAGAATTAATCAATCACTCACCATATGGTGCAATCAGAAGGTCGATCACAGCAACCAATTTATCCAAATGGAAGAATAATTTCTGCAAAAATAACTTCAAATATTACACCAAGGAACAGAACCAAAGGAAGTATTTGAGGAGGAAATATTTTTCCCCTTACATTCCAAATAAAAGGAACTTGAGAGGGAAAAAAAGTCAACATGTCACATATATGCCATGAACAGTTTGGAACTGATAGCACACTCATTATAATTTTGACTGAGTGTATCTGCGAAATTGTTCAGAATTTCATCACATCTCTCAAGTTCATATTGATGTATTGATAGTAACCCAAATTTAACCTTCCATCCAATTTTCCTTCAGTTTTTATAAGCAAAATCTTCTCCAAGTATTCCCATTCTGTTCAACAATTTTGAGTGAAATATTTTAGCATTATAACCAGATTATTCTAACATTTTTCTTTCCCTTTTGTGACGAATTTAGCATTTGCATTCATTGAATCACAATAACATCACTAGGAGATTGTTTTAACATTATTTTGTGAAGCTAACTTACCATCAACATATTGGAAGTCTGAGAATTTTCTTTAGTACATTGCTGATCAAGGTACGCTGCCTGTAACCAATCAATGAATTAGATAAGCATTTGGCTAAGAGGCAAATCATTACAAGACAACAAGTCAACAACTCAAAATCACTTACATGCAAAGGAAGAAAGTTTTCTAGTAGATTAAATTTCCAAAGCAAGAATAGAGACTGTTCAGCAGCACCGTAAGACAGCATATAGTTCAATTCCAACATTAATCTTCCCTGAAATATAGAGAGAACAGCACTATGGTGAAATTCAGAATACAATTATTTTGATGAAATAGATAGACAAGAATACCAGTCAAATCAAGATGAAAATCTTTTGCTGTGCGAAACTCAAGCAGCAGAGCATCATCATTGTATTACAATTGAAGTACCTTGTCCAAGCTCTTAACTTGTGAAGAAAAAGTGTGAATTGCAGCCTCAGTCTCCCTTGATAATGATAAACCTAAACGAGCTGCAATTCTCAACCCTCGCAAGATTCTTCCTACACAGATATTTCGACATGTAACTTCATATTTATTGTGGATGATGATCAATTTAGCCACAGCCCCTAATTACAAGATGCTAATAAAACTACCTACCAGGATCCTCTTTGAAAGATAGTTGAGCAGGGATCACAGTTTCTAGCTGAAACCATATAACCCAACATAATAATATATTAGTGTACTTGTAATCATGTTTAGTGGGTCTTACCAGTCATTAGCAAATAAAATGAATCACCTTCAAGGACCTTAAATCCACCATTCCATTGGCATAGTCGTAGATTTTATTGGCAAAGGGGTCAAGAAATAAACTGTTTCCACCATTGGAAATGGAATAATAAGTCAGTTCACTTATAGATATAAAACTAATCATGGAAGATGACAATTCTTTTTTCTTTTTCCTAGAACATGGAAGATGAGACTTTTTTTTTTTTTTTTCACTAGAACATGGAAGATGACACTTAATACTTGATTATGCAACTTTTATAGCAACAATTTTATAAGATGTCCTAAAGAAAAATAATTCCAAAGTGAAATTCATTATACAAAAATAATAGATCCCCATCAATTTAAAGAAACCAAAAATTCGAGCAATACCTGTTAATTGTGAAGTCCCTGTGCAAGGAGTTTTTGAAGCGAACTAAGTCTTTTTTATTACAGCCTTTGGGCATTAGTGAGTATAAAAAACGTTCTTTCTCTTTAGCATTCTCTGTCATTGTCTCAAAACTTGTTACCTGTTTCAATTGGTTAATCAATTGAAATAAAATTGATGAAGGAAGAATTTCCAGACGAAGAGCACATCAAATCATACATGTAATTTTTAGCTAAATCTATCCTTTCATTTAATTACTCAATTTACAAACCTCTATCACAGAACCTTTAATATGCACCCTGCATACTGGATAACGCCGTCCAACAATTACTGCGCGACGAAACTGCTTTCGTACCTGTAAGGTAGTGTTGAACAAATAGTCTATAACTTGAATATTACAAGCATAATATACCGCTTATACAGGTGAGAAATTGAATCATTGTTGACAAACCTCCATAAGCTTTGCTGTGGTGATCACATCAAAATCTTTCGGAATTCTATTAAGGAGTAAATCTCTAACACATCCACCGACTAAGTAGACCTCAAATCCTGCATTTGAAAAAATAATTAAAAGCGTCTATTTTACAAGCCTCTGCATAATCTCATTTAAATCCTTACCTTTGCCCCGAAGAAGTTTCAGGACAGTCCAAGATGGGTATGAAATCATGGAATCAGTTATACCAAGCTTCCTTGCATCCAACTCCTTCCATTTTGAGATGTCACTGCAGCCTGAGTCATTGCTCAAAATTGTGATCAAATTTAGATACACCGACACAAATAAGGCTCAATTCATATGTAATCAGAAGCAAAGCATTGCTGTATATTACACATCAATATATGATGGAACACTATATTTGGGTGACAACTGCCCTCAATATTATACATAAAAATTTCCATATGCTTTTATGGGCTTTCTACTTAGTTCTATTAGCTCTGGGGTGATGTGGGATCGATAAGATGAAGGCAGATTACAGGAGAACGCATCCAAAATAAAGGACAATGAAGTAAAATTCTTCTCTATCCCCAGTGCTGACTGAATGAGTAGAATAAATTCCACTTACCTCCGTAAGCCGAGTAGGCAGAAGCCATTTCTGGGGACAATGGAACTTCCACTCCTCCTTTCGGCATTTTAGACTTAGACCTCTGCTACACAGAATTCAAAGCCCAAAATGGTGAGCTCAAAATTGTAAGTCACAAAGTGTTCGACGAATTGCCTCAACCAAAGTAGACAAATGAGTTTAAGAGGGATGACCTGAAAGTTCATTAGGGATTTCAAACGAGATAGCCCATGCTTGTTGATTCTGAGGGAAGCCGCCATGATAACATGAAACCATGGCGCGCTAAGTGGCAACTTTGTTCATTTCGGCGCGGCCAACTTTTAATGTATTTTGGAACAAGTTGCAGGTTGCACTTCAGGGAGATCTAGTGCATGCACCAGCGAGAGTGACTCTTTTTTTTTTTTTTTACTCAAGAATTAACGTTTAATCTTAATCTTTAGATAGAGTATGAGATTGAGCTTAATATTACAGTTTTATAATTTATTTATATATTTATAATAATTTTAAATTTATTTATTTTAATATTATACTTTTTAAAAAATAAAAAATTTTAAAAAAAATTATGTGGAGTAGATCCTATCGATCACGCCAATTGACCCACGTGTGGATACGCCAATGAGCTTAAGGCGTATCCCCTGCATTGCATTTGACACAAGTAGCTTATCCCCTTCACCTCTTTGTCCTGCATCTTTGTCCCTGCACAAGACAATAGGCCAAGCTTATATTGACCATTTGACATTTTCTAAAAAATTGATAGAACACAAGTGTGGGAGTGTGTGGAGACACGTCGTAAGTCAACTAGCGTATCCAATAAGACCCACATACTCTGACTTTATTTTATTTTTTAAAATTTTATAAAAATGTAATATTAAGATAAATAAATTAAAAAATATTATAATTATGTAAATAAGTTATAAAACCTATGTTGCACAAGGACGCATCTTGTCTCCGGTACGGGTATGAAACGCGAGTACGGCGATTTTTAAAAAATGAAGGTACAGGGACACCACATCATGTATATATATATATATATTAATAATTATATATGTAATTATGTATCAAACCCTTAACAAATATCAACTAAAAATCATTAGAATTAACAATTTTAAAATTCTCAAGCATTACAAAATATCAACATAAATCCTTAGCAAATAGCCTTCAATCTATCGAGCCTTCACTTGATTCAACAATGGAGGAAGAACTAAGGCACCACCAAGGAGGATGAAGAGGAGTTGGAGCTGCAACTAGGGTGAAAATGGTGAAAAAATTGGGTAATTTAGGTTTTGAAATCGAGTTGGAAAAGAAGAATGGGGCTCTAAGCGAAAACGGCGTCGTTTTAGGCGATATTCAACTCCTAGGCCACTCGAAAACGGCATCATTCCACTAAGAAGCAAGGACCGGTCATACGAAAACGACGCCGTTCCACTTAAGTCAATTACTAGTCATCCAAAACGATGCCGTTCAACTCTGTCCAGTATTTTCTGCCGTTTTGCGCGCATTTTTTGTTACAAAACTTAGAGTTTCGAAACGTTAAAGTTGAAAAAAAAAACTCTTGAAAAACGATTTTTTGTTGTCTCTAACGTGTGAAACGCGTTTCGTCCCCGTCCCTGAAACAATGACGCACTCTTTTTTCACGTCCCGGTGCTTCTAAGTATAAAACTGTAATATCATGATGAATCGGCTAAAGTCTGACTATCTTTTATTTTCTAAATAGAAAAATAAAATAAAAATAAAAAATGTAATAATAAAAGAAAAAGGTAAAGAGTAAATACAATTTGCGTGAAAACAAGTGAGAGGGTGAAAATGCCTAAGATTTCGTATTAGTTACGCGTTTATGGACCAGAGAGGAATTGTTGTGCTCACGTTTTAGCATGACTGAGATCATTTGGCAATTTTTTCGTTTCGGAACAAGTTCCTACATCATATATATATATATATATATATATATCCGTTAGTTAACTGACATGACTACAAGAGTTGACTCACTTCCAATGTCTCCATAGCTTTCCTCAAACTCATGCTTCTTAAGGCCCATTTTTCTGCCCTGATTACATCCATTCTCAACCAATTTCTGTTATCGATTATCTCTAACTTTTTTTTCCGCAATTCATGTTGATAAAACTAGTTTATATGCTATGCATTGTCTTTTTAATGTTTAATAGTGCGCATTAATGGGTAAAGAAAATAAGAATATAACTTTTTTATCTAATTAATAATTAACAAAATTATTATTTAGGTCATAAAGTTTGTAAAAAAAATTCATTAGTTATTTATACATATTAATTTTAGTTTGGTTTCTCTAATACTATTTATGTGAACAATGAACTACTCGATTTAAGCCTATATAATTGGAGTTAAAAGTGGGCATATTTTTTACTTATGTGGTTATTTTTAGTTTCTCCTTCACTCAAAGCTATATGAGTCTCATGCGGGCTTTATGTGCTTATCCTTCATCCAGCATGTGATTATGACTCATACTGTGCCACAATTTATTTTTTAACATGATAGAACAATTTTCTCACAAATGAGATAATGCCGTCAAGAAGTAATATTGGTTTAAAGTAGACATAAATTTACCACAACATAAAATAGGTATCCTTCTAACCAGTGTGATTATTCTCTAGTATTCATCTTGTCAAAGCTATATGGGTATCGTTTTGACTCTATGTCGTTATAATTCACGCAATATATAGTTAATTCTTATAGTATGTGGATATCTTGTGAAAATAGTCATTGGAGCCAAATAGGTAGTTCATTATTCACATAAATAGTGCCAAATAAACCAAACTAAAATTAATATATATAAGTTATTTTTATAAACTTCATGACTCAAATAATAATTATCTCTTAATAATAAGAAAATTACCATTAAAACTATTAATTCCAACACTTTCTTTAACCTGTTTAATTGTATTGACTCGAATAATTAATTGGCAGTTTTATTATAAAGCTTAAATGTCATAGTTGATATTCACTTTTTTACCTAACAAAATACAATTCGTAATTAGAGGATTGATTTTAAGTCTTTTATTTCTACCACATATTCTATTCCTTTATTCTTAGCACATTGTGCTCCTTGCTCCCTAGTAAAAATAAATGTAAACAAATTATAAGTCAGTCTAATAGCCTTTCATTTTAGAATTTTTTTGGCATAATGTATTTTCACAAGCTTCAATTGAAGTATGAGCATAGAGTAACCTATAACAAAATCATTATTTTCATTGTATCCAAAAGGCACATCCATCATAGGTACACAAATAATGCCCAATACCATAAATCCATAGTTATCTATCTATCAAAATATAAAAATATTAGGTTTTTGTATCCAAAAATCAGGCCTCTACCTCAAATATGGATTAATTTTGAAATTTCTCTAAAATTAATCTATCTCCTCTTAAAAATATATGGATTAATTTTGAATACAAGATATAATAATTTATGTACCATTTTGGCATTTTGAATAAGAAACGTGATACAATAAAGAGAAGCAGGGAAATATTAAATTAGATCAATATACATTTTAAAAGTAGTATACATATTAAAATATAACACTTTAAGAAAATTTTACATCCTGAAGTGTTTTTTTTTATTTGATTCTAAAGATTTTTATTGGTTACAAATGATAGAGTAAACTTCCATATAAAATGTCCTTTTCTTTTTTCTATATTATTATTCAAATTTTCGTATTAGCGCAGTTAAATTTAATTGGATTACATTCTTAATTATATATTAAAAACTACAAATTAAATAGTGATTACTACCCCTTCTTATTTTCTCTCTCTCTTTTTTTTTTATAATATTTATATTTTTTTTTATTATTTACATAATCCAATGTTTATTTCGTATAATTGCTATATTTTTAAAATATATTATTTGATTAGTTTAATTTTTTTTATTGAAGGTAAATAGTAGCTGCTTTTGCAATTAAGGGAATTCAAATACGATAAGACCAATCTTAAAATTGGAAGTACATTCCACTAAATTAGAGATCTTTCTCTATTAATTTTCTTTCAGTTAAATAGAGTTTGTATATATAATGAAAATTCAATAGTTATAACTTGAAATTGAAAACTAAATATTATTTTAAATGTTTCATTAAATATAAATTTAAAATAGTAGTCATACCACTTCAAAAAAAAAAGTTGTTAGATCACTATTTTTTATTCACAATAAGGGAACTCTCTCATCTTTCACCCATTTTTGTTATTTGAATATTAATGATACTCTCAAATTATTTTTTATATTAGCCATATACAGATTAGTACTACAATTTAGATTTAATAAACACATTATATTGACATACTTAAATTTTTCTTTATTAAATTTTAACTGTACAATTTAATCAGTGCAAGAATTTCAAAAAGAAAAACGATGTGAGGAACTAATTTCCTATTTGATTACTCAGAAAGAAAAGAAAAAACATTTCTATAATTCTATTATTTTTGTTTTAGAATAAAAATATAAAAAAATATATCGAGAAAAATAACACGCGTGCTGGAAGGGCGTGCAACTACCTGTCTCCCACACTCCGACGTCAGCATCTTCGTCGTCTCTTGGGCGAGGTGAAGAGTTGTATACCTTCTCGTCGTCAGTGTTCACCGGAGAGTGACACACGCGCCAGCTGATTGCGTGGATCTAAGTTTCCTTGAAAAGACCAACATCGATACTTTCCCGACTTAGGTGGGTTTAGTGACCTTCGACTCTGCTTTCTATCTATTTATGACCTTTCCATTTATTTATAAATGATTTTCATATATCGATAAATTTTCTTATTTTTCTGTCCTCTTTCTCTCCCATTTTCCCCAGCTTGTCATTCTCGATCATTCTAGGGTTAGGGTTCCGATTCCCTTCTATTCGATCTATACAATCTCTGTTTATCTCTTTCATCGATTTTTGGACCTGTAATTGAATAGTGTGAGGCTTGAGAAACCTCCCGTGTTTGGTACGGGAGACCATGGGTGGAGACAGTGCCGTTGATGATGCCACCGAATCGAAGAGCGGTGATGGAGTAACAATCAACATTCGTTGCTCGAATGGGTCGAAATTTTCGGTTCAGATTACCCTCGAATCAACTGTCGGATCGTTCAAGGAAGTTGTCGCTCGGAATTGCGACATCCCTGCCGATCAACAGCGATTGATTTACAAGGGGCGGATCCTAAAGGACGATCAAACCCTGCAAAGCTACGGTATACCCGATCTTTACATAGAATATATCTTTGGACATTCCCGTAGCATTAAATTTGATTTGCTTTCTGTTGAGTCGATGTTCTTTTACGGTCGATTCTATCATTGTCGGTGAATTCTGCATTCTTATGCTAGGAGGAATGAGTTTGTGTTCATTCATAATTGTTGGTTGATCATGGTTTCTTGGAATATAATGAGCCGGGAGTATTTGAGTCCTATTGGATGAACAGGACAATAAGAGATGATGATCAAGGAGCTGCCGTATAACATGCTGTTTAATCTCACCTACTCTTTTTTTGAGGTGTTTAATGTGAAAATATGAGGTAGATTGCGAGTGTGTAAACCATTATTGAATATATAATAACCCTCTTTTTTTTTTTCATGTGTATGCCTTAATAGTATTGTTGGTTTAAGTCATTGATATGGCCGTCTAATTTTCTACAAGCACAACTTGTGTTAGGCAGCACAGAAAATTTTCATATAATGTTCCTTTTCGGCAAAAAAAGCTAGATTTTCCCCTGATGAGCAATTATAACTAAGCTTTCCATTCATGTTTTATAGGTTTGGAGGCAGATCACACTATCCATTTGGTTCGTGGTTTTACCCCAGCTGCATCAGGCAATCCAACTGGTGGAACCACTACAGGTGGTACAAATGCTACAACAAACAATGCGAGAAATGCTGGCGCTGGCTCTAATGAAGGTGGGGGTTTAGGAGGACCTGGTTTTGGAGCTTCATTGTTTCCTGGACTTGGCATTAATGGGCTGGGTGGCAGTGGCATGAATGGCTTGTTTGGAGCTGGGCTTCAAGATCCTGATCAAATGCAGCAACCGCTTATTCCAAACCCCAATCTAGTCAGAGAAATAATGAACTCTCCTGCTATTCAGAATATAATAAATAATCCTGAGATAATGAGGAATTTTCTGATGAATAACCCACAGATGCGTGAGCTAATGGATCGAAATCCTGAGCTAGCACACATACTCAATGATCCTAGCACTCTCCGCCAGACACTGGAAGCTACAAGAAACCCTGAACTCATGCGTGAAATGATGCGAAATACAGACAGAGCAATGAGCAATATTGAATCTTCTCCTGAGGGATTTAACATGCTGAGGCGCATGTATGAAAATGTTCAAGAACCATTCCTAAATGCCACTACAATGGCTGGTAATACAGGAAATGAGAACTCTAACCCATTTGCCGCACTTCTGGGGACTCAAGGTGGCCAAGCCAGAGACCAATCGACTAACCCATCTACTACTAATTCAGAAGCAACTGGTGGTTCTCCCTCCCCCAATACTAACCCACTCCCTAATCCTTGGAGCTCTACTGGAGGTAAGCTTTTACTCCCCCTTTTTCCCTATCAGAATCTTAAACAAAGCACCTCTATACTTCTTTCAAAACACATTCCCCTATTCTGATATTTTTGTCTGTTTGAAAGCTGGTCGCTAGAAATTTTCAGTTGTTTGTGACTAATGTGTTACTAATTGATGATGAATATAGCAGCTGGAGGTGCCCAAAATAACACAAGGTCAACTACAGGTGGGGATGCTAGGCAGCAGGCACCCACTGGCTTAGGTGGACTTGGTCTCCCAGATCTTGAAGGCATGTTGGGTGCTATGCCAGATACCACTTTACTGACCCAATTAATGCAAAATCCAGCTATTTCTCAAATGATGCAAAGTATTCTCTCAAATCCACAGGCCATGAATCAGGTATGTGTATACTATGTCCACTACAAGTTTTGCATGATGTACTGAACTGATATCTAACATCCAATTTACTATCAGATTCTTGGTGTCAATCCTGATCAGCGTGGCATGCCTGATTTAAATTCTCATGTCAGAGAAATGATGCAAAACCCAGAGTTCCTTCGCCTTTTTTCTTCACCTGAGACAATGCAGGTAGACAGATTTCACTGACTGTTTATGAATTTCACTGAATAAGTTCTCCTCAATCATATGTTAGGTTACATTACTTGCATTAATAAGCATGTGGTCCAATGCCCAAACTTGTGGTCATATGCACACATACATTTCTACAGAATAGTAATTTTGATTGTCTGCTTGATCGAGTCACTGATAGTTTCTTTATTGCACGTTGTTTCCTTTTGTGACAAATCCTTAATAGTTTTTCTATATTGAAGAATTAGATCCGGTTGCACCAGAGCTTAGGTCATATGCTTGGGATAGCATATTGGGGAGAAAATGATTTTGACATTTTTTTGTCATAACTTGTAAGGACAAGTTGTTGGTAATGGCACTTGACATAGCTTATTATATGCCAGTTATAAGAGGAAAACTTATCAAAAGATGAAAAAGATAAAGGGAATGGCTCTATCTTATAATGGGGGTTCCATTAATCTTCTCACAACTCTCTTTCTATTGTGCACTGGCAGCAACTCTTGTCTTTTCAGCAAGCTCTTCTGTCTCAGCTTGGTCGGCAACAATCAACACAGTAAGTAATGGCACAATCTATTCTCACATTGCATTTGTTTTTCCTTGGTAAAAAGAAACAAGAACTTATATTAGTTCCTATTAACTTGATGAGTAATGTAATGTGTCAATGTCTTAAACCTATTGCTGGATAATGTGTGTTTTCTTTTGTAAAAAAATATACTCTGGTTGTTTTTCCGGAAATCCATTAATTGTTATAGCTTACTTCCTCTGCTGGTCGTGATCATCATATATTATGCTCAAATCCGTAATAAATGTAGTCCTATGTGATTCATCATGTTAGAAGTCAGAACATTTTAAATGTTTAAGCTTTCTAATTTTAATATTTCAAATTATGCAAAAGTTGCACTATAAGCAACAATAAGAATTATTACTTCACACCAATCAAGGAGAAGAGGAGAATAGAACTCTAAAGCCTCTTTACTGTGAATATTTCCTGGTGACTAAATAGTGCTCAAGGTTTTAATCTTGATTGATCTGGCTTAGTTTATAGTTTGGATGCTTGATCTTAGGTGGCGTTTGGTATACACAGATTTTTTTTAGTTTCCTGGGATTCTCAACTTAGGAAAGTAAGTTTCCTATGTTTGGTACAAGTTTTCAAAAAAACATTCCTAGGAAAGTAGGATTCCCATGAATGGTTTTTAATCAAGTTTCCCACAAAAACATTCCTAGGGGGGGAGGTGGGAATCTTGGATTCCCATGCCATGGGAAAGTTTTTTACAAGTAAAAAGACTACCCTGCCCACCCTTACCCTTCACTAATGGCATAATTGTAATAATGCTAAAATCCTTTCCTAAACGTGGTTCTTCATTCTTCCCTCTCAACTGTGGGTTTCTTCTTCCATTTTTCTCCTCACATAGCCACCGCACCTCCTTCTTTCTCTCCCACCCAAATCAAAGACAACCAACTCAGTCATCAGCTCCTCAAGCTCAAAGCTCAGACCCACAATTTGCTTTCGATTCAGAAAAGACCCATTAAAGTCTCTATCCATTTCTTTGGTTGCTGGGTTTGCTGCCAACTTGAAATCCCTTTCCACTTTTTTTCTTGTTTTTGTGAGTAATCTTGAATGATTACCTCTTGGGAATAGATTATTGCATTGCAGTTTAATATGGGTTTTGGTTTTTGCTCTTGTAAGGAAGAACAAGGAAGTGAGTTTCGGAGAGAGAAATGGGGACAGAGAGCTTCAATTTTTTCCTCCACTTCCATTGTAATAGAAATTGGAACCATCCTTTTTAAAAGATTGAGAAAAGTGTGCAAATTTATTATGCATAAATATGGGAGTAGCATTAGCTATATCCAAGAGAGAGACAGAGAGAGAAACTAAGAAAATGAGGAAGAAGGCATGAGCACCGAGAGAGGGGAAGATGAAGAGGGATAAACAAATAAACCCAGAAAGTCTATAAAAAAATTTTTTATTTTAAAAAACTAAATTTTCAAATGCCCATGAATTTTATGTTAGTTTAAAAGGGGATTTTTTTTTTCATTTAGAGAAAGATGATAATGGTATTTTTTTTTTCATTTAAATGCAAAAGTTGTTTTTCTAAAACTAAATTTAGGACTACTTTTGGAAAATTAATAAATATTCTCAGGAAAGTAGTATTTGAACCAAACATAGGAATAGGAAATATTCTCTCACATTCCTAGGAATATTTAAGGTCAACCAAACATAAATTGTAACATTCCCAAGAACAAGATTCCCAAGAATGATGTTTCTTGGGAACGAAAAAAAAATCCGTATACCAAACACCCCCTTAATGCTAGATTTGTTTGGTGGTGATTTGCTTGTTGACTGGCCTAAATAATTTGACATTAATTCCTGGTCGAATTTTTGTTCTTGCGTACTGTTTCTTGCTTCTTTGTTTTCTAATAATTTGGTATGCTCTTCCAGGGAATCAGTTCAAACTGGTGGAGGCACTGGTAAGCAAGACGCTCTGTATTCTCTTGGTTTCTGTAGATAGAAACTATGTAATGTATGTCTGTTTGGTATATTTTACTAATATGACTTTGCAGTGGCAATTCAATTGCGTGACCATTTGTTAATGTCACCAATCCATTCTTGAAATAGTATGATTTTATAATTTTATCGAATCTGTTGAACATCTTTGAACATAATGGAGTTTCCTCTTCTAGTTGTTCTCTGCTTGATGATAACTCATAGACAATCCATTTGTTGTCTATGATTTGTACTCGGAGGGCTATTGCTTGCCGAGGTGTGGGTGATAGATAAAACTAGGCATATAATATCTTGAAAGGCATGTGTGGGAAGGGTATTGCATTAAATCCCTTCTTTCAAATTGAATCTTGTGACTCATTTACATACTCTACCTTTTAGCATGGTTGTTTCTCTGCGAATGAACGGGAAAGTCTTAAGTTGTTTTCTGTCCATTAAGCATTTGTTCTTAATTACTTTTGGATATTCTTTTTGGCAGGATCAATGAACAGCATGGGGTTGGAAATGTTGATGAACATGTTTGGTGGGCTTGGAGCTGGCAGCCTAGCCGTTCCTAACAGATCAGATGGTTAGCATTGTTGTCTTCTAGTTTTCTGAATAGATTATATATTGCTCTGCGCTGACTTTGTTGTCCTCTCAGAGCCACCGGAGCAATTGTATGCCACCCAGCTGTCACAGCTTCAAGAGATGGGTTTCTTTGACACGCAAGAGAATATACGGGCTCTTATTGCTACCTCCGGGAATGTTCATGCCGCGGTTGAACGGCTTTTGGGGAACCCTGGTCAGTAGCAGATAACGGTGGACCAGTTTCCTCTTGTCGAAGGTCCATCACGTGGACTGCTGAGAATTGCTTACTTTGAACTCAGTTGTGTTCAGGCGCCTTGTTGGGTATAAATAAATCAGAAATCTTTCCAAATTATAATGGTCAGAGCTGAGATGTTGGTTTAGGTTATATTTGGACTGAGATCTCTCCCTCTCTCCCCATTCCGAGTTCTGATGGTCCTATTTTCTTCATGTACATACTTTATATTAAGACCTGTCACTTGAATTGTTTGTCAAATTTGATTATAGAAGAGTTTTTCCCTCTTTTAATTTTCCATCTTTTTTTTCATAATGTTAGGAAAACTGGTTGCGGGTGGGTGTAAGTTCTGTGGGACTTTAAATTGTTTAATTTGATCTACTGTTTTGTAAAATTCTATGAGTTTACAAAAAAAATGTCACTTTATTGAAATTATTAAGATATTGTATTTGCTGTAAAAGATTTTTTGTAGATTGCATGATAAAATATGATTTATTGTGTATGCACGGAGTTTTATATATTTAGTGGATCAATTTAAATTCAAGTTAAAAATATAAATTAATAACTCTCGTGCCTAAATTTTGAGGTTGGACAAATAGAGCTGTGGTTCCTTTTTAGCAACGGAGTTAATAAGCAGGGAGGAAAAAAAATAAGAGGACATTGATTTTTTATATTTTTTGTGTATACTCACACAGTCACATTTACATCTAAAGCAATGGAAAAACAAGGGTAGATTGCATGCGTAGATTTAGATAAAAAAAAATAAAATGCCTAATTTTGTAAATCCTGATACATCATAAAAGTCTAAAGACTTATTGTGTTTAGTATAAGCTTGTGTTTAGTTTGCTAACTTATTTTTGCTATATATCCTTGAATATTCAATGGGCATTAGGATAAATTTCAGTTTGTGAGGGTATATAATAATATTTAGAATGAATTATACTTTTTCTTCATCTAATTTCAAACAAGATTCATTTCAATTCATATACTTTTATTATTTTAATTTTAATTTTAATTTAGGCCTTCAAACTCTCTAAAGTGGGATCAATTTTATTCATTATCTTGAAATTGATATCATCTATTCAATTTAAATATAATTATATTTCACTATTTCTATAACTTTAAGGGGGACTTTTATTTGGTAGTAAATACTTTCTTTTGGGGTGATGTGTTCAAAGAGAAGTCAGATGAGCTTTTATCTATTTTAATTAATTTGAATTTTGGTATAAGAAAAAAATTATAAATTAATAACCTCACTCATAATTCAATGTGTTTGGATGTACCAATTCAAGTCACAATTGCCACGTCACTAATCAGATTTAAAATTATTTTAGAAAGGTAACACTAAAAAGAGAAATAAAACGTATAACAGATATACCCATACTTATTTGTAAATGATTTTATTTCCTTTCGTAGTGGTGATTGTAATTGTTAAAATAATTTTAATCTTTTCACAAAAATCCTCACGACATCTACTATTCCTCTTCTGCTTATTAGAACCTGGAAATGAAATAGCAAAAAGCCAAAAAAAGGCACATAGTTTCCCGTCCCATTAATGAAGAATCTGTGGTGCAAAATTAGTGGTACTTCTTTTATTGGCTTTTTGTTTTTTTTGTTTTGGGTAGTAATCCTTATTGGATTGATTCAAACACGGGCAACACAGCAAAGCCAAAACCTGCTATCAAAATCTCATAATAACACTAGTTTAATTACATTAACATATTTGACCTCCTAATTATTACCCAGTTCATTATCAATTAAATCCACCCTTGACTCCTATTTTAAATCTAGCATTTATTACATTTATTTAAAAGCAAAATTATTTATAAAGAATCCAATCTGAAAAGGTAAAAAGTAGTCGAAATCGGAAAATGAAATGAAATGAAAATCCCACTTTTCTTAATTAATGGAGCTAATATCTTAACATTTAGAAAAATGGGCCACCAGTGGACCGATCCAAATATGGCAAGAAAACACAAAAATGGGCCTCAGGCCCATATTTTTGGCACATGTGAAGAACAAACAAGGGAATCGTCGTGGCTTGGAGCTAGAATAATTATCCCGCCAACTCGAGAAGAAAACACTTGGGAAGCATTGCACCCGCTTGCATAAAGGTACAGAGAGGTAGAAAGGAGAGTCAAACTGGACACAGCCGTTACTTAGGAAACATTGTTCTGGCCGCTATAAATACATCCTAATCCCGATGAAAAGCCTCACCCTCCCAACACCCATTTCTACTGGTACCCCTTAGTCTTAGAATCTTTGGAGAGTTTAAGGCTCAAGGTTTAAGATTTCCACCATGCAAGACCCAAAGCCTGCAGCAGGGGATCACTCCACCACCAACCCCACCAAAAGCTCTCCCTCCTCTTCCCCTTCCCCTCCCCACCAACGTAGACGCACTCCTACTACTGTTATGGTTAATCCGAATCCGATCACCCAAAACACCACCGCGGCCGGAGGCGGAGCAGTGGAACTGACAGGTGAAGGTGGGTCCTCTGCGGTGGTGGCCGTCGGGGCTGGCTCTTCAGTGGCCAAACAGGGTCCGATTGGCGGCGGTAGGTCCCATTCTGTGGGTGATGAGGAGGATCCGCTTAACCTTAAGGGATCTCTTAGTGTAAGTGCAAAGCGGAAGTGGGAATTGAGGGACACTCCTCGTGGGCCACCCAAGTGTCCAGTATGCGTACATGAGTTTCCATCCTGGAAATCCGCCTTTGGACATCTCAGGAAACATCCTGAGCGCACGTATCGAGGTTTTTATCCGCCACCAAGTGTTGAACTCCATACTCTTCACGGATCGCTTAAGTGTAAAATAACCACAAAACATACATCATCATACATTCAACTCTTGCACTTAAAAAAAGGATAGTCATAGTTTTCTTGATCTTAAACCTCTCGCTCGATTAATTAATGTCGTTATTCTTGCATCTTTGAGTTATCAAATTTTGGGCAAAAGTAATATATATTAAACTAATTTAGATTGTGTTTTTTTTTTTGGCAGATGATGTCGGAGCTGGTCAGGGAATTGATCTCAACTTGGAGCCCACGGAGGGTGAAGAGGAAAAGAACGAAGTTGAGGAGTCTCTTACGGAGGTAACGCCGATGGAGGGTGTAGAAGAGACTTCAGATGCTGCTGAAAAGAAGAGTGAAGAGGAGAAGCGTTCTGGTGCAGCAGCAAATGAAAATGCTATGGAGGGAGTGGAGAGCTCTGAGGCTGATGGGAAAACTGAGTCTTCTGACAAGGAGAAGCGAATGAAGCGAGTGGTAGAAGGGAAAGATGAAAAGGAGGAGGGGAAGTTTAAGCCAATGGCATCAAAAGATAAGGTGGCGCCGATGGAGGGTGTGGAGTCTTCCGAGGCTAAGCCGGCGCAGAAGAATGAAATGGAGGGGTCTTCTTCTGCAAACAAGGATGAACACAAGAAAGCGTTTGCATTTGACCTCAATGAGCTTCCTTCTGATGAAGAAGACAACATGCCCTAATTCAGAAGAATATTAAATTTCGCTGCTTTTGGTTAATCTGTGAGTTTTGTTGGGCTAGTTTTTATGTGTAAAAATAAATTAAAAACCATTTTCTATGTAATGAACTTGATCTCTTTCGTCCTCATCTCTCTGTCTCTAGTTCCTGTCCCTTCCCTCTCTTTGTTGCACTAGAGAATGATATGATTCTGTGGAAGCGCCTGTTTTGAGTTTGATTTGAGTTTCGTTGTTCATTCTGCAAGAACATGTATTATCTGAATGATTTCTTGGTTCTTGATACCTGCATTCTTATCCATAGCCAGATTGACAGATACAAAGATTTTGTGGAGTTGAAATGGGGCAAGTTTTATACATGCTCTTTGGCAAAGTGATAGAGTAATTCAAAATTGCAGGGTGAAAGGAAGGGCTCTAAGGTTTGAGTTGACAGTATTTATTCTCTATGTTTTCTTTTGGACAGATATGGTGGAGTTTGCTGGCTTTGATCTGGATTTTTCCAATGGTGTTAAGTAACCAAAACTTGGAAATCTTTATCTTCTTCCCTGAGTCTAACAATATTTATATGGGGAGACCATCTTCTCAAGACAAGTAAAGGGAATTATATTGCCTTGATTTTTTTCCGCTCTTTTTATTAATAATCAGTTTGTGTTCAAATAATTCAAGAATTTATTTCTCATAATCAACTGAAATTACACAAATGGTTCTGTTGAAAACATCAGCGAGTATACTTTGTGTTTCCATTTCACCATTTAAATAAAAACAAATTATCAAACAACTCTAAGTATTATGCTGATCTATACTTTTCAAATTATTGCTAGACAAACTTCATCTTTTAACACTGGTATCAAAATGCATTGTTTCATATAGATAGTTTTAGACTCTACTAGTAGTATATTGAAAACCCATAATGTTAATGTTATTTAGGTACGTAGAAGAAAGTTAGCATGAATGTATCGTAAAATGCATGAAAACATTTAATTACATAGATGTAAGTTGGATGTATTTTGCAGCTTAAATTAATGATACTAGGATCCTTTGTAACATAAGAAAGTTATGTATAAGAAAGTGAGCATGAATGTTACATAGATGTAAGTTGGATATATTTTATAAATAAGTTGCGGCTTAAATTAATGACATTGGGATCCTTTGTAACAGAAGAAGGTAAGTGTTGATAAACAGTATCTCAAGGAATCTGCAATGGAGGGAGAAAATGATTAGAGGCACCTTCTTGATGCTCAAGTCAATAGGAGCAAGCAAATAGTGAGAAGAGAGTGAAATATCTTTGAGAAGACCTAAGGAATAACTAATTACTAAATAAGATAGAAAAAATATCTCTTTTAATCTCAAGGGTGATATAGTCTTTTTATTATTATAAAATATACATATCAACAATAAGGTTTAATCTTGATTGGCGGAAACTCAAAATTCAGAGTTGTATCTAAAAATAAAAAAAAAACTATAACTTAAGAAATTATAGTATGGGTTTTATAGTTTTATAAAAAATAGGGGATTCAATATTGTTGATAGTAAATCGTATTTTACTTTCCTTATAACAAACTAGAATCATTTGATTATTAACAAAGCTCTTTTACTTGCTCTCTTCTATCCATTGTTTGTTAGTTGATGTGTGCCGTCGTTCTTCATTTTTTCTCTATACTTTTAAAAGAAAAGCTCTGTTTCTATTTACTATCATTTGTAGCTTATATCCCCATCTCAAATATTTCAAAAGAGAAGGAAACAAAATATTAAATAAGGGTAGAAATTTGTAAAGTTACAGATTAATAATTATAGAAATAAGTAAATGGCCAAAAAAATATAGAAATAAGTAAAAACAAAAGGTAATTGTGGCTGTGAGCCTGTAGGCCGTCCAATATTACCATTGGTAGTCAGATCCAATGGCGAAAATGATCGCACGAGTGCTCGTATATTGACCACGTCATAGGGTTCTCCAGAGTAGTAGGTCACGGACCTCTAATCACCCTCCACGTGTGTCAAAACTCGGATTCTTTTGGCTACGTGAAGCCAGCATAGTCGCCCGGCATGGTTTTAGCGGAACCGGTCGAAGTTTCCGCCTGAAGTCGCAGTCGTGTTTGGATAATTACCAATACTAATTTGAAGTTTGGCCCTAGTCAATTATTATCACGGTATCACTCCGTGCGTTCGGTTGGGGGCTCCAAACATGCCCTTAGCTTCAATAGAAATGTATTATCTTGTCAGAGGGCCAGAGGCTAAAAGCTCATAGCCAACTTTGCTTACACCTTTTTGCGTTCGGATCTTATTCTTTGTCGAATAAATCTCGAGTGAGATCTTCAATCAGGTAATTTTATCTCCTTCTCTTGTGCATTTTCTCGGATTCCTTGTAAGAAATTAATGCTGGCTGGAAAGTGTGGGAAAATTTGAGTTATGCTTGCATGGTTTTAGCGGGAACTTGGTTCTTCAATTAACATTGGCTCAAATTCGAGAATTTTGAGTAATTTGAGGTTGGTTTTGCTTCAATTGATCTGCGAATTCTGACAAACTCAAACAATAAGAATTGGATGTGGTTTTATTTGGTTTTCTTCAATTTCTGTAGTCTTCCAACATGAACCAGACTTGGATTTGAGCTTTATCCTTCGATCATTTATCATAAACGCACTTTCTGACTTAATTGAATGATGGGTGTTGTTGTTTTCAGTGAGCTGGAATTCCAATAATGATGGAGAGGGCAGATTCTGGGCAGAAGCTGTACACACGTATGCGACTTTGGGAATTCCTGGATCAGTATGTCATTGAGCCAACGGATGGCTCCTCTGGTTCTTCTTTGGCAGTTAGTCGAGTGGATGGATCAATGAAACTCATAGGTTAGCTGTTTTATATTTCCTGGCTTCAGTGCTTTACTTGGCGTATCTCTCTTCCCTTATGCTTCTTCTAACACATCCTTGTTCTATTTCTTTTGCTCCCAATTGCCACTTCGTCAGATGAGATTCCGGAATGCAGCTCCCTTCGAGTTCCCAAGATTTGGACAATTTTCGGTGTTGTTGGGATGTTGAGGCTTTTGGCTGGTAAGCAGTCTTTGGAGCATTTAAAACCATACTTTGCTGATGTCGTAGATCAAAGTGATTATTGATGTTTTTTTTTTTGAGGATGTATTGTGTTAGGCCTTAAATTTTTCTCCTTTGTAACATTTAAAGGTTGATGTTGATGTTGATGTTCATCCATATGATTATTCTATAATGTGTAGCAAGAAGATTGTGTTATTTATTTACTTGTTTTGAGAGATTATAGTAGACACTCATCTACTAATGATAGGTGATGATTGACCTTGGAACTTGGATGAAAGTAAAAGTAGAATAAGATTCTAAGAATGCACTTGTAGGCAGAGTTTTGGGAAGTTATGGATTCTTCTTTTCCTTTTTTATGCAAAGCCAGTGGAGTTAAAGACCAAGTTAGTTATACATTTATCTGGGTTGCTTGTAATTCGTTTATCCCCTACAGGTAGTTCACTAGGTCCCTAGTTTTTCCCGTGCTTGTACTTGTCATCTTGATCATGATAGCTATCAATATGATGTTGTAGATCTACTTTACATTCCTGAACTTCCTCCTCAGATAGTATGTTCCTTTAGTGATACACTCTGGCCAATCATTTTGATTTTATTATGCTGTGCTATGCCTTTAGGATCATATCTACTGGTTATAAATGAGTGTGAATGTGTGGGATCTTACTTGGGGCATCCAATTTTCAAAATTTCATCCATGAAGATTTTTCCATGTGATCATTCTCTAAATAGTACCCCTGCTGAACAGGTAAATCTGCTACAAATCCACTTCTTTTTACTGTTTAATTTTTTGTACCCTAGCTGTTTTTTACTCATAATTGTTATACCATCTGTGGCAGAAGAAGACAGAGGTGGAGTTTTCTGGGCTGCTAAATATTGCAGAGAGGACTTCTGGTCTGTACTTCTCATATGACACAAATTTAACACTGAGGTAAACTTCTTTGTACGTTTGTGGCAGTCATCAAATTGTAATTGTGACTGGAACACAATATGGTTGGGATTTTCACATTTGTTGCCCTTATACATGTAAAAAAATATACACAAAAGAAGGAAGCAGACATACATTGTCACGTTGATAACTGAGTGGGTGCAACCAGCAAATCTTTTAGAGAACACATGGTTTTGACTTCTATTTATTTAAAATTACTTGACTTTTAGCATGGCACTTAGGATAATGCTGCATCGGTGTGGACTTTAAAATTTTAAATGGCTTAAACATGTATTACTCTACACATGTTGGAGAGCTTCAGCTTGCATAAGTGGCATTTCTATTACAATTTGTGAATTTGATAGGTAGTAGCACATAAGGAGGTGTGATCTTAGATATTTTAATTAAAGCAGATTATTGATATTTACTTTTTAAAGAAAGAAATCTAATTTCTATATTTGGAATTCAACTATCTCAGATGCAAACCTGCAGATCATTGATTTTAAGGATAGAAACTTATTTTAACTTTATTATTTAAGGAGACAAATTTTATTTTGTAATTATGGAATTTAACTATGTTGGATGTAAACCTACAGATCATTGTGATCTTGGTCAAAAAATAAAATATTATTTAAGTGGTGACAGTGATCGGTATATTTGAGTGAGAAAAGTTTGCAAGTACTTTTAATCATTAATTGGCAAGTTGATTCTGAGTTCTGATAGTAAAAGAAAATATAAGGACAATGTTTATTAATATAGGTGTTAGTTCCACAGACATTGCTATTAACTCCTGTTATCTACTTGAAGTTTTAATAAGACACTGAAAATAATGATTCCTTGACTGCTCTATCAATTTTGACAGTCAGGGAGTGCTGAATTTTGAGATCGATATTGGGTAACAAAACCTTTTCTGGAAAATATGCCATTAACAAATTAGGTTTGCAAATAAATTTGGTGGTTTAACTCATTCAGATGTTATACAAATAATTCTTGATGTTGCCCTACCAATCCTAGACAAAAATATCTTGGGAAAGTTTTCTTATGGAGGAAGATCAGAACATAAAAACTTAATTAAACTATTTATTGAGAGGCAATAAAATTTGATAATGTATTACTGATATGATATTTTATGTTATGTTCGGCAGTGCCCAGCGATTGAATGACCTGGGTGATGAATCTAGATTGCTTCCTCTTTGGAGACAGGTAATGCATTTTGTTGAAAGTCATTGCCTTTTGTTTTACCGCTAGTCTTCTGTTGAAGATATTTTTACCGAGTGTTAACTCCCTGGTAGAAGAATCTCTTTCATAGCCTGTGCCTAATATTATCAACGAGTTATAACTTCTTGATGTCTATATAAACAGTGTCCAGTCTGGACTGATTCTTTCTGCAATTTTTTATTTCGCTTACTACTTTGTTTATGCCACCAAATGTTTTATCACAGGCAGAGCCTCGATTTTTATGGAACAATTATTTGTTGGAAGTGCTCATAGATAACAAGGTGGGCTCCTGCTAAAAGTGTTGCTACTTGTTCATTTCTTTCAATACTAATGCATTTTTATACTTTTAACTGATTAATATGAGTCATCCTGTGGATGCAGCTTGATCCATACTTACTCCCCGTAATCCAAGGCAGTATCCTTATCTGGTTGTTATACTCATCAATTTTACATTTGTTGTGTAAAACATATATTTTGTTGTTTTGTTTGTCTTGACTGTTGTGCCTATGAGTGTGTGATCACTTATAGTTTTTCCTTCCAAGTTTCTCCTTAAATAATTACCAGGCTTTCATTACTTTCAAGCAGCCATTGGGAAGGATATTATTGATATCACTTTGATTGCTAGGAGATGCACAAGAAGAAATGGTATTTTAAACTTTTTAGATAAATTTCTGTTTATTTTCAACTTGACTGGGCTTTTATAAATACCCTACTATATATGTGCTTTTCACCATTCACCACATCAAAATTATGTATTGGTTAATTTAGTGGTGATAACGAAAATAATTTTGGAATATTACTGCTGTTTTTGGTATTTTGACTGACAGCTCTTCATTTCTGTCTATGAATATGAATTAAGTTAAATTAAAGTGGCAGAGTTTTCTCATCTAATTTGGAGACACTTTGCAGTAGTGTTTTGAGGAGCATATGCAGGTCTAAGTTGTACCGAAAGATTTGATATTAGTCTTTGCTAGAAAGTAGAAATTATATGTTGAAGTTATTAATGGTATTAGGTTTGGGTGCTTGTGGGTGAAGATCATGTCCAGGAGAATGACACCAATAACCATAAAGGTAGATATGATGGAAAGATACCATTGCATAACCGGTGCAGATTAAGTTGAGGTGTAAAAGATAGTTAGAACTAATGTGGAGTAAACAACATATTTCTTAACTAGTTAGGCTTGGACATTGATGTAGCAAGTTTCACACTGAGAATGAATGAGTTTGTTTTTACCAGAATTGAGGAAGAAAAATAAATATTTGACTCCAGTACCAATATCTGATGAAAATAATAGGACAAACTTAATTTACTTCACTGAAATTATGCCCATTTTATTTCCAATCAAGGTATTTATAAAGAATATGAGTTGGCTGGAGAAAGCACTTGTAAAAGAATAAACACTGGAGAAAGTGCTTGTAAAAGAATAAACACAAGTATTTTTTTCTTGGTGGGGGGGGTGGGGGGTGGGGTTTGGTACTTTCCTTTCTTCCATGTTAGTACCTTGATTTATTTTTTGAGATTAAAAATTCTATCTACAATTTTGAAAATTTTTGCATGAGAAAATTGTGGTTACCTTTTATGGATGCTTAATAAATGCAGCGTGAGTGACAGAGGTGATTGGATTACCATATAAAAGGAATATTCTTGTGTGGCTGCCCAGTTGCATAAAGTTTTCAATTGTATGTGTCAAAATAACATTATCTTTTGCATTGGTTGGTTGGCTAATGGGTCCAAACAATTTCTATTTTCTGAAAGGAACTCGGATGTGGAGAAGAGGAGCTGATCCTGATGGCTATGTTGCTAATTTTGTGGAAACTGAACAAATTATGCAGTTGAATGGCTATACAGCATCATTTGTTCAGGTAATGCTTTCTATTACTGTGCATGCAAAATGAATGGCTTGCTATGCAAGATAGGAAGGTTCTTGACTACTTAATCAAGAGCAGTGATCCTAATCCTTAGGAGTAATAATTGTTTTTGAACTAACTCTGTGTTGAACATTGTCTTTGTGTTTATAGGAAATTTTACAGCAGCTTAAGTAATAAACAATAGTTATCTTACCAATAAACAATAATAATAAACAAGCATGGCCCTTGTTTCTTTCCGTCTGGATTTTGATGAAATACTTGTGTCATAAAGCTGTTCCAGTTTACCTTGCCTATCAGGCTTTCAGATGCCTGAGCTGAAAAAATTACTATATACTACCGGGCCTTATTATTCCCAAATTTACACCACAACTATGTTTGGATGATCTTTGACTTCGTTGTGCCTAATAGGCATTAGGGTATCATCTTAACACATGAAGTTCTGGTAAAATTTTCTGAGATGGGAGCTTTCGTCTTTGAATGTAGCACTTGTGATAGTTGAATGTAAACTAATTTTAGCTGGTTCTTTGTTGGCATCATTCCACTCACTTAGATCAAAGTGCAAAAGGGTAATTCATGTCATTAGATTAATCCAGAAGTACATGAAAGTTAGGATAAAGCAAAAGGGGGGGTGAGGATGTTTGCTGTCAATTTGTGAGATGAATGTTTACTATGTTTGTACCAACAGTATGTCATTTATGCATGTATCTAAATTCATATTACATAGGAGCCCCTTTGGTTGATGTTTTGCAGGTTCGTGGTTCAATCCCTTTGCTCTGGGACCAAATTGTCGACTTGACATATAAACCTAAGTTCGAGTTAATGAAGCTTGAGGAAGCTGTAAGTGATTATCAATTGTTGCATTGTTGGGTTTACATTTAATATATGTATTTGACTGCTGTTACACTGCTTATGAAGCAGCCTCGAGTCATGGAGCGTCATTTCCTAGATCTAAGAAAAAAGTATGGGACTGTTTTAGCTGTCGATCTTGTGAACAAGGTGAATATTCCTTCACTGCATATTGATTTTGGAAAATACTTATCTGATGGGTGCATTTTTACCTATGATATTAGTGTAGCGCTTCCCTGGACCTGTTTTATATCAGCATGCATCTATTTGATGGCCTTTTCTTTTCTCCTTCGTATCTTATCAGCATGGAGGCGAGGGACGGCTGTGTGAAAAATTTGGAAATACTATGCAGCATGTTAGTAGTGATGATGTAAGGTAGAAATTTCTGTCAATTAACTTTTAGATTGATGTATGTAGATTCTTTTTATTTCATTTTATTTGGTACTCATGCATACTGTTTCTTTGTAGATATCTGCACTTTGATTTCCATCATATCTGTGGGCACATTCATTTTGATCGCCTATCTATTCTTTATGACCAAATTTCAGATTTCCTTGACAGAAATGGGTAAGTATTGCTTTATATGCTTAAGCTTTCATAACAAAATTTACTTTAGAGTTCAGTTATCAATTTAATTCCACTTATACTGCTTGATTTCTCCTAGCTGAGAGGTTTTTATGACCTGCTAGTCTCTCCATAAACTCGAATAACTTATAATACTGTCTTTGTGATGCTGCATGATTTGGAACTATCTGCTACAATATTTTGGACAACTACCAAGCATGATGTCAAACAGATGTGTCAAATCCTGTTTAACAGATATATTCATCTATTTTTCCAGGAAAACAATCTTAATCATTATATTCTGTTTTACTTTCATGAGACATGCTTGTTATAGTTTTGCTAGCATGGAATTCTGGATGATACCTATGATTATCCAATTTCATTCTCTGCTCTAACCGAAATCAAGTTGAACTCTTCTTGGAAATGTAGATATCTTCTGTTGAATGAAAAGGGTGAAAAAATGAAGGAGCAGCTTGGAGTTGTCAGGACCAATTGTATTGATTGCCTAGATCGTACGAATGTAACTCAGGTTGGTTATTTTCTATCATTAATGGTGTTCTATGCAGCAGATATTTCTAATTGTCTCTCCCTGTCAATAAGCACACTATGCTGCTTGGATATTATCTGTTCTGTAATTACTGCTCAGCAAAGCATACAAGAACACCACTGGAATAAATAGAGTTTATAATATGTGCTCTGATTTAGATTTATTTTCCATTTAATAAATATGATGAGAAAGTTCTTTTGATTCTTCAAATTGGTCAAGCAGCTGGTTACTTGATTTTATTATGTGTATGTGTATACTCGTGCACTACCCTAGCTATAATCATAATCATTATTTTCAAGTTACCTACATGTGTATCCCCGTGTGTGTTTGTGGCATCATGTTCGTTTTTTGATAATGTTAAAATATGCTTGCAGAGCATGATAGGCAGAAACATGTTGGAATACCAGCTCAGAAGGCTTGGTATCTTTGGTGCTGAAGAAACCATCAGTTCACATCCAAATCTAGATGACAAATTTAAGATCCGTAAGTGTATTATTAATTTCCAAATTATGTTCTTATGGATTTTATATATATATATATATGTATACCATTTTATCTTCATTTAATACCTAGTTTAATAGAACATATTCTGTTTCTAACTGATTCTCTATGAGCAGTGTGGGCTAATCATGGGGATGATATAAGCATTCAATATTCTGGCACTCCTGCTCTAAAAGGAGACTTTGTCAGGTATGTTCCCATGAATCCGTCCAAAGATTTCCATGTTCCTTATGCTTAAAGAACATAGAGAAATTATGCATTCATAAATGTTTTGCTCTGTTGAAATTACATTGTCATGACACTGTCTAAATTATTATTGTAAAATCACATATATTGTATACTGGGTCAAATTGTATTTCCTGAAACAGTAGTTTATTGCACTTGTTAGTAATATTAGGTTCCATTATTTGTAGGAATTGAATCTATTGGTTTCTTATTTTTCCCTTACCCATTTGGGGATTTATCATGCATTATATTTTTCTATATTAGTCTATTGCTTTAATCATATTACCTATTATATCCATATAATATCACAAAATATTGCTATTACATACAATATTATAATGTAATTTTGTAATTCTTCTACGCTTTTGTTTGAATAACTTCCTTGCGTGATTTTCAGATAAAATTTATATGCATAGATTCTGGAAATATGATGTTAGCAATTTATCTCAAAATTCAATTATGTTGCTCTCACAATCTAGAATGTAACCTTCACACCTTCCCCTCATTAATTTGTTTTATTTGGTTGGATTCAGATTTGGGCATCGCACAATTCAAGGGATACTAACCGATGGTTGGAATGCTCTTATGCGCTATTATTTGAATAATTTTTGTGATGGAACAAAGCAGGTTTGTAAACTTTATTTCTTATTATACATATGGGTACTCACATTGTAGTGTCTGGGTCTTTTTGGGTGTCTTCTAAGTGGCCCTCCTCATCATTGTCTAGGTTGGATCCTTGTATATTTGATTTTTCTCTTCTACATAGAAGTTATCTTGAGTTTTTGCTAATTTATGTAGTTATCATGCTGCAGGAAAATACGGCCTTTTCTTATGCATAACTTATTGTGGGTCATAATTCATAAGAAAATTGAGTCAATATTTCCTTTACCCCAGCTGAGCTGTTCCTGAGCTTAAATTATCTTTTAAGCTTTTCTGGATCAAATATCTTACGCCCATTAATGTATAGAATTAATTAGTTTATTTTCCAACTTTTATACTCTGTGGCTGACTTTTTATTTATGTGAAGGATGCAATTGATCTTCTGCAAGGACATTACATAGTTTCTGTCACTCGAGATATGGCTCCCTCTTCACAGAAAGGAGGCCTTGAATCTATAGCTGTGAGTACATGTTAGATGGAAAGCTTTTGTTCGTAGAAGCTTGAAGCATATATAACTTGGTTTTTGAACAGTTATTAGAAAGCTCATGATTTATGAATATCCAACTTTTCTGATGCATGGTTAAGTTCATTCTCATTATGCATAATTAATTGAACGTCTAGTCTTTGTGGATATGACCAACTGCCTTAAGGGGAAAAAAAAATTCAAATATATACCAATTTTTTTTTTTTGGTTTTCCTTTTTGTGTTCTTATTTGACAGTTTGAGATATGTTTTGCTTCCAAGGTTTACAATGATTATCCTAACCCTACAGAAAAGTGGTGGATTGCAATGGGTGCCAAAACATGAAATCAACATGTAGCCAATCAGTTCATGTGTACTTTCATGCTTATTTGCTTTGAATTAAGAATTAAAACTGCCTTTGATTTTAAAATACCTGGTTATTCAGTTAAAGAAAAGCTTTAAGTTATTATGCTTCTGACCTATGGATCAAAACTTGCCTCCTGTGTTTGAGGGTCTAATGCTATTTTTCGCATTTCCATGTTCTTTTGGCATGCTGCGATTTGTTGATAAGAATGCTTGAAGTAATTCATGTGCATCCTATGTAAATTTATATTATATTTGTGCTCTTACTCTAACCCTAAGATGTCCTTGTTTATCTTTGCAGTCGTTTCCTCTGGCTTTGTCTCTGGTTTTGATCGGATTCCTTTTTGCATCCATGTCATTGAGGCAAGGTGAGTTGAGTTTTTATATTTTTAGTTGAAAACATGCAAGTATGGCCAAAGTCAAACTAAGAATTAATCGGTGGTTACACGTACACATTTGTGTATAGACATATACATCTCAATGACCTGTGATTTCAAACCACAGCCGCTCCTTTTATTGTGATGGAGCAGTACGGATTAATAGAGAGAAGGGAGGGTCAATAGAGAGAAGAGAGAAGAGAAATATGGATAGAGAGAGAAAGAGGCGAAAGTTTACAGAGTGATAGAGTAGAGAAAGGGGGAGAGGACGAGAAGAGAGGAAGAATAGGAACAGGTACTCAGTAAAAATATAAATTCATCAAAAGCTGAGAACTGAAGTATATAATAATCCTTAGATATAAGCGTACTTAACTGATCCTAATACCTCTAGGATAGAAAACACTAACTTGACACCCAAGTTAACCTATTTTATATAGAAATACTTATTTATTAGAAAATCCTAATCAACTAAGTAATTATAAATATTACTCCATTACCCTTATTCCATCCATACTCCATTAATTAGACTACAACAACATCATTGGTAAGTAAGGAAAGGTTGTCAAAGTTTCTGAGATATATATTAAGAACCATATCGTGATGGTTCCAATAAGAACCGCATTGATCTCTTCTCAAATGAGCGAGGGGTATGATTGTTGTGTAGTTGATGATGGTTACCAGACAAGTATTTTTAATGTCAGGGAATGTGACTTTAGGATCTAAATAAGGTATTTGGCATGAGGGCATACCACTCTGATTCAGAACTTTTGTGGACGAGGTTTATGATTTGACCTTACAGTTTTTGTCGTGAGAAGAGATTGGAGGTAAGAAAGGAAAGGGGAAGGCTGCGATCGATATTGACTGAATGATTAAATTCTCTCTTTCACACTCTCTTCCTTTCATTTTCTCACACATGAAAAGCTGAGGGCAAGATGGTGGACCCCAAGGAGAAATACAGTTCCTCCTTTTCTCTTTACTTCTTCATGTTCCACTAACAAAGCTGAGGAATCGTTCATTCCGGCTCCCTAGTTCCATCAGACTATCTCCTTTCCGTTTTAGTTACTCTGACCAGACAGAGGCACTGGTTTGATAAATGACGGTCTAGAGTTCATCATTACCAGATAGTAAGCCTTCATTAATTAATTTTCTACCAAAAAAAAAAAAAGCCTTCATTGAATTATGATGCTTAAGTATGTTTATATCTAGATATAGTATCTGTAAAGTGAACCAATTGATTTGACTCAGGAGATGTGTTAAGATGTCTGCTGGCCTACTTCTGCAAAATTTAGTGGTCCAAGGTTTAGATATATTTTAAGCAGAAGAGTCACTTTGTTTGCACACATGCAAATACACACATTCTCTACCCCTACACGATAACATGAAAATTTAATTGAACCACTTGAACCTTTTTTTTTTCTTATACGGCTCAGATTTCTACACCTCGGTGTGCAACAGTAATTTTTCTAAGCAAACTTTGATATATGCATGGACTCATTACATCATTAAATTGTTTAAAAGCTGGACCAGCACCCAAGGAAATTATGTCTGTTGTCCCAAGTAAACCAGATAATTGCATAAACTTTGCTAGCCGTCGTGTTGGCCACCAACTTTATCTCCAAATGCTGGAATAGTGACCTATGTATTACTTATCGTATATCTATGGCTCTAATTGATAATATTGTGTTCATTGTTCTAACAGTTCGATATGATTTTCGGCACTTCTTCTTTTCGCTAATGTGGGCAAGCATTAGCGTGGGTATAGCAGCAATTGTGAGGGCCAATGGCAGGCTTTTCTGCAACAGGCCTCGCCTACACAAGCCACGGTTTTGACTTATATATACAGACCACTTACATATATCAAAATTATTCCATGAAGTTTCCTGCTTCTGCAACAGGCCTCAGTTCTACATTCAGATGGCTTTAACCAATGAGTATTTACATAAAGTTCCCAGCTTGCTGCGTGTTATATTTATTCTTTCATACTAAATTTTTGTAGTCATTATAGTTCCAAAAAAATTATTCATATCATAGTCCAATGATATCCCATTTGAGTTATTGTTGTTTTCTCAGTGTTTCTTTTTGTGCCTTCTTCCCGTCCTTGTATATGTAGGCTCTACTTATGCTTTGTTTAAGATGGAAGCATTTAAGGTTTTTGGAAATAACATATAAGTTGATTCCTTTGGCTGCTTGAAACAAGGACGAATTCACGCTTTATTTAATAAACCTATTGAATTTTGATTTCAGCAATAAATATAGTTGAATATTTTATCTTACGTTTCATCCCTGTTGTGTTCTATGAGACACAGTTGTATATTTATGTCCCACGATTTTGCATGATAAAACTTGGGGAGTATGACTATGGTCATGAATTATGATCAAAATGAAAAATTTGTTCGGTAAAATCATGCAAACAGTTGCATATTTGCCTTGTGATGGCCTTGGTTTTAATATATTAAATCCTCGTGAGTTTGACTAAAGTTATAAATTATGATCAATATTGAAGTTATTTCTGTAAATATCATGGAAACAGTAGCGTTAATATCTTCGTGATTTTGTGAAATATCAAGTTTATCCTTATGTATCTCTACCTTTGTCTCTACCACTACACTGTAGTTCTCATCCTCATCGGTTGCAGCCACTGTTGCTGCTTGAATCATTATCTATCGTTTTCGTCATTCAACCAGCAAATTGCAATTGTTATCACTGTTACTACAAATTTGATATCCATGGAAGCGACCTATTTCTCATAAACTCAACGCCATCTTAGAGAAAAATCCATGTCATGCTGCCCTATATGCTCAGAAGTTCAGAACAACTGCTAGATAATTACTAGCCAGCGATAACAACAAATAACAGAAGTGTCGAAGGCTTCTGAAACCATAAGAGCATAAATTTCTTTAAATATGTTGCCCTATAATAAAATAAGAACCTGCTGCTAAGGCAGCTCAGGAATACATGTTTGTTCTTTAAGAACAATTATTAGATTTCTAACACTAAAAAATACTCAAAATAATGGCACCAAAAAAAAAAAAAAAAAGCAAGTGAAAGCTAACCCACATGAATCAGCACTTTATGAACACACCACAATTGCACACTAGGAAGAAGTTCACATAGCATAGGGACAATGAGACCTAAGTTCTTGAAGGTTTTAACGGCTTTTAAGATATTTGAGCTGCATATGGAGGCAAATAAATATGAAATTCAATCTTGTAGACGACGGTTATACCCTTAAGATTGACAGGGGAAGAAGTAACATAGCCTTGCGCAAGCAAGAAATCACCGGTGCCTCCAACAATGGGATGATCAGAAGGCTTGATGTTATGCGTGCCTCCAACAATAGAAATGGAGCCCTTGTGGTGCTTCAAACGCAGTGTTAGCTTAGCAATTGAGATGCTACGAAGCCCATCCAAGCTAGAGGTGATGGAAGTTCCTTCCGCTATACCGACTAGTTTAGAGGACCTGTTGGCTGTGGTAGTCAAAGGGTCCTGAAAGGCAAATAAGGTGCCAAAATTGGTTGTTGTTTGAGTGATTCCTGGCCCTCCTTCCACGCCATTCACTATGATATACCCTGTTCTGTTTATTGTTTCATGCTGAAACAGCGAGAAGTGAAGCGATTTGAGGTGGTCATGGTGATGATGATGGTGGGAACTAGAGGTGGCCTTAAATGGGATTAAGGCCAATAGCAAAATAGCAAGAACAGAATGGAGGGAGCTAGAGGTGGCCATAGCTGTGTTTGTTAGCTGTGACTAGACCACAAGGGGGGCAATATATATATCAATTCAAATAAATGACTTGGTTCACAATATTAACTTGAAGTAGAGCTTTTAATTACTTTCAGTAGAGGGCCTAAGACTTGCAGCTGGTGCCTTGTGGCGTCAATGAAAATGATAGCTAGGTCGTCCTAGTAATTTGAATGTGATGTATGTTTCTTCGTCCACCATAGACTGCAATTAGTCCATATCCTCCAAAAAGGAAAACAGTATGTAGACTTAGTAATACACGTGTGTGCCACTAAAAAGGGATGTAAAAAGAATCAAATGGTCATACTTAAATGTAATTGCTCTAAATTTCGTCTAAGTACAACTCTATGATTTGATCTTTTTGAATATTATTAGCGTCAGATAAAAAGTCTTATGATTTTATGTTCATATTTACTTTATAAAGTGAATTTAGGTAAGAGGCAATTTTCAAAAAGGAACAGCCACCACACAACTTGATTGAGTTGCGCATTGGAGCAAAATTACCAAGTCAAAGTTGCCCCACTCTTTGAATTATTTGATTCAACTTGCTTGACTAGGAAAACATTGCTACTGACAGTGATACCGATCCTTCAATCCTTTTCTAGAACAAGGGTTTATTTCAAAGTTTATATACTAGACGTTTGCTGTGTTTCAGAATCTTGGTTCCAAGTTCAAATGGGTGAGACTTATACTTCAAAGGTATACGGAGAAAAATGTAGCTAATTTGACCCTGTTTAATTCAATGTTCGAGAGGGCAGGAATAAAACAAATTCGGGTAGAGGGAAAGGAATGAAAGTGCTACCAAGGCATGATTTTTGTGATGGGGGCTGTGTTCTGAAACTAAAATTTCTCAATCAAAATAAAGTAATGTGTACACATATAGACGGAACGGCAAGTAATAAACTCCTGGCAAGTTACAAAAGTGTAGTGCATGAGATGTATAAGACCCTCACAAAAAAAAAAAAAAATACAATAAAAAACAAAAACAGAAAATAGAAGAAAGAAGGAACAAAAAAATCTGCCATCACTTGATTTACATTGTGACTAATAATGTTACAGTTAGAAGTGTTTCTTTTTCTTTTCCAAGTAAAAGTGGTGTCTCTGGAAGTTCAATACTACCCAGACCAAGTGCCATATACCTATTTCTGGCCAAAGTGCAGTTGGAGAATACAAAGGACAGGTAGAAGTCTGCCAAAGAAGGAAATTGCTGAGTCGGGTCTCGCCAGAAGTTCGGATCAAGATGTCCGGGTCAGGTGCCACTGCCATGTGCATGTGCTTCTCAATGTCAACCAGTTTTATAGTAGGAAGCTTACTCACCCCACTGCAACTTGTAATTTCAGCTTCACTGAATTTATCAGAGTGTTTTTTAACACAAGACACAAAGCCACCATCCTTCTCTTCATCTCCTTCCACTCCTTGAATTACACCAGTACAAGCTTTAGTTGCACTTAAAATGTCTTTGCACAAATCTTCAGCATGCACATCAATACCATTTCTTATCAAAACATCATCAATTCCTGCAATCACACCATTGGAACCTTTGGCTTCCTTTGATGCTTGAACTTCAAGCAATTTATCCTTGCAGGATTCTTGAACAGCATGCACAATCTCATCACGTGAAGTATAGGCTACACAAATTAAAAGTGCTCTCTTGTTGTTGAAGGCAGTAACTCTCATTGCCTTCTCCACTGCAGCTCTAACAGGCTCAGACAATAGTTGCAAGTTGCCAATGAAATATAATCTAACGCCATATTCATTCAAAATGCTTTCCTGCTGAAGCAACTCCTCAATCTTTTCTCGCATTAAGTCCATCAAGGAATGAACCTCTTTAGGATCCCTTTTGAAGTTATCGATGCTGAATGCATAGACAGTTACATACTTTATACCCAATTCGTAACAATACCTAAGGATAGAGAGGAGAGCCAAAAATCCAGCCTTATGGCCATCACCTTCTGCCAAGTTTCTCTTCTTTGCATACCTTCGATTCCCATCCATGATGAAAGCAATATGATTTGGCACAGGACCCACAGCTAAAATGCCAAATATGCATCTTCTCAAAAAAGCACATATTCCTCCAAACAGGCAGCTAGTGAGACCTTGAGTACCTTTCTCCATTGAAATGACTGGCAGCGAAACCTAGAGAATCCAAAATGAACCTGTTGAAGAAGAAAAGTTGATTGTAAGTTAGAATTAGGAATGGTTAAGGAACCAAAGTTAAGTGTTCATATATGTGCTCAAAGAAACTGGTGAATCACTAATCTAGAAGGAGAAAATCAAATATGAACTTCTCACTTTCTCAGTAAACACTAAAATACAACAAAGTCAATTTGTGTGACCTAATTTCAAGAAGGTGAAAAGTTAAAACTTGGGTTATGACCAAACTGATACAAAAACAGATAATAAACTCAAGAAATTCCATAGTTCAGGAACAAAATAAAAAGGCGCCTAGCTAATACATATACTCAACAGATAAAAGGACTTACTTTCTATCACCAAATTATAGCTTATGGAAATGGCTTAAGCATGATTTAGTACTGTAGATACTCAATACTTTGGCCCATTACATTCAAACCCATTTCAGCAAAGGCCTACATCATCAAATCTTCATATTGTATATTCCCATCATACCCTTTAACCCTCCTCTATAAATAGCTCTCAGCAACAAGTATATAAACTTTTGCTTTCTTTAGCATTTACTACTTTTTTTAGCTCGGACTATACTAATTTAAGTTTCGGAACTCGAGTATTACCACCCGACCCTTAGCTCACTTGTTACTGTGCAGTTCATACACTCTCGGCCCGACCTCATCCATCTTTCCCACCTTCAGCTCAGATCAGGCACCGTCAAGTACCATAATGGTTTAAGGAAGAAGTAGATTGCACCAGAACAACTGCCTTTCCAACCATTTATTTCTGCCTCAGTTTGAACTGGTGAAGCTAAGGAAAAATCATTGGGGTGAGGGGAGTTATTAACTAATTACAATCAATAAAAATTAATGATGAAGCAGACATAGTATAAGAAATAAATTCATTCATTTAACAGAAGCGGAAAAAAAAATGAAAATTTTCTTAGAATAGATTGAGTATCAAATTTACATGCCAGACTTAAATTCGTAGTAGTTTAGTGAATTACCTTGGAACCCAGAATGCGATCATGGATCAAGTCCAACCCAGATGACTTTTGAATTTAATTGCTGGGAACCGAAACCAGAATCGAAAGCCCCTTTGAAATCTACCAGAGATCGAAGATAAGAGGCAAAAACATATGATAATGGTGCAACGAAACTTACAACCAACGAAAAGGTTTTTTTTCCACGTTTCGGCCTTTCTGGCCACTGACTCTTGGCAGTTTGTGTCTGTCTGTACTATGGTCTCGCTCTGACGCAGAGGCGGGAAATTAATCCTCTTAATGGGCCTAACCCCGCCTACATTTTGGGCCATAGAAGTTTCTGGCTAGGGAGGAAATTGCTTCTATCTTGCTCCTCTGGACCTGATAGCCCGATTAACTAGCAGGTTAATTGGGCCGGACCAGATAAGCCCAATTTTATACAAGTCACCTAAATAATCGCCCACTCCCTTATATTGGTAGGCCCGACGAACAGGCCCAAATAAGTGCAATACAGCATTGATTCCCCTACTTGAGCGCAGAAGGAAGAACGAATTTCACCCACTTGAGAAAAATCTCCGTGCGGGCAGATACACAGATATAAGAATTACTACCATTGGTAAAATGGATTATTATTATTCTTAAAACTTAAATGAAACTTCAGTTTTATAATATAGATTGAGAGATTTGAAGAGAGGTAGAGGACTATTCTTACTGCGCAGGGCATACTTTTAAGGTCAGCCTAGACAAAGTCTCCAAAAATGTTATATTTTCAATTGTGCAGAATTACATTTCAAAGATCAATGATGATAGTAAACATTTCCCCCACTTTGTACAAACGGTGACTTGTCCAAACAAATTGTCAATTGCGCAAAGCTGTGTTAAAACGGCTTGTCAAAATCTCCCGTTCCACCCAAGAAAAATAAAAAAGAATCATATATCTATTAAGACTGACTCAGCCTAATATTTAGTTTGTAGCCCCAGTTTAGAGCACTTGAGTTCGGGCACCTTGTTCCCTAGCATGACGTGGAAATTGTTGATAAATAGGTTGTTGGTGATGGCGCAGAGTTGCAGGTTGAGTGGTTAAGTGGATCTTGGATTCCTTTGATTTATCCTGTATAGCTTGAATCCGTTCCAATACCTCTAGTACATCTTTCATAGAAGGACGGTTTTTAGGGTCAGGTTCTAGACATTTTAGAGTAAGCTGCGCTGCTTGTGATGCTGCCTTGAGAGAATATTGGCCCTCAATCTTGTTATCCATAATGGTTTTCAACTTTCTTTTATGAGGAAGAATTGGCTTAAGCCAATCAACCAGATTATGCTGCCCACTTGGCCGCTTTGTATCAAGTGCCCGTTCGCCTGTCAGCATTTCAAGCAGCACTACACCAAACCCATACACATCACTCTTCACATACAAGTGCCCTGTTGAATTAATGGTAAAATGAGCAAGCATGTTAGTAGGTGTAGTTACAAGTTAGAAAGGAGTAGATTACACTGTTTCTCATGTTCAATTCTTATATGATTGTAATCTTGAAAGACCTATCATTAAGCTTTGACTTTTCCAATTCTTGAGTCATATATCCCACTACTAAAAGCGTAGATAAACTGTTAATGATCCCTATTGCCAGGGATGATTACACTTTATGCAGTCTGAGTCATGAATAAGGTCAAAGCATAAATGCGACGCATAAAGTTGCTTGAATAGCCATATGTATAGATATCGTTACCTGTTGCAATGTATTCCGGAGCAGCATAGCCATACGTGCCCATGATCCTGGTAGTCACATGTGATTCTCCCCCAGCAGGCCCCAATTTAGCCAAGCCAAAATCTGAAATTTTTGCATTGTAATTCTGCAGGAGACAAAACACATTACGTTTATCAATGTCATCTTTCATCTTTGCAATCTAGCATGGTAGACAGTGGAAACAAATCAAAAAATTTGTTACTCAAAAGACATCTATCCCCACAATCAATAAACATTCTTCAACTAGTCAACCAAGAATGAAAATCACATTCAACATCCCAAAAGTGTTTCCAAATTTCTTGTGCCAGAATGATTTGGTAGTCCACAGAATTGCCATGTCTTAAATCAAACAAGATTACAATTATAACTACGAAAGGAAATAAAAGTATTTACAATTGAAGATAGGTTTTATCAGACTTTCTGTTTTCAAATAAACTGTAACTTGGACTGCCACATCATGTGGAACAGAGTTTGATAAAGCTCTTGGGACGTTTATTATTACTTTTCAGCCAATACTTTAACCACAAGCCATAGCGAGTTTCCATATTGCTTCAGTATAATGCTAAAGTTTTGTTACAGAAACAAAATAATCTGAAATCATGGACTTGCCCTTCATCTCTATAAGATTCTAATTTGTTTCTCTCCCATCTTATTAACAACAAAATAAAGGGCAAGAGTAGACTAAGACCAGCTTAAAATGGGAGCACGCAGCAAAGAATAACTAAGTACTAACCCCATCAAGTAGTATATTTGATGCCTTGAAATCTCTGTATATAACTTGCTTCTCTGAATCGTGCAAAAAAGCCAGGCCCCGAGCAGCACCAATAGCTATTTTGAGCCGCATGTTCCAAGAAAGTGGTTCTATGTAAGGCTTTCCTGCTTAGAAACGATAAAAAATAGTGAAACTCAAATCAAAGGCCATGCAATCTCTATTTCACATTTCTGTCATTAGTTCATACGTCTGAAGAGATGATTCTCCAAGCTTCCTCTTGGCATGAACTCGTACACAAGGAGAAGCTCCTCTTCGTCCCAACAGTAACCCAATAACTTGACCAGGTTGGGGTGAGAAACCCTTCCTAGGAAGTTGACTTCTGACTGCATTGTCAAAACAACAGAGCAACATATTACAACATCTCATAGCTGGGATGAAATTTGTAAGAAAAGAGTATGGTTTACATGGTTGGTACACTAATTGTTTCAGTAGCTAGACTAATAGATTGAATGAAATGACAACTACAATCATTAGATGATACAGATTTAGTTTATTGAAGAAGAATAAAGTTTAGACTAAACAAGTTATCAGTTTTTCTGTCAAATGGGGTGAAAAACAAAATGGTGATAGAAGAAGAAAAAGATATGAGATTCCGACTGCACTCTTATATATTGTGTTTTCTTTAGAGCTGAACAAGTTGATATGAGACACTGATACACTGGACACAGTCCTGAAGGACCGTGAAATCAACATTTTGTGGATTACCATATCATTTGGAACAAAACAAACGTGCTTGGCTCAAAGTTCTAGTAATGATAATACCAATGCATTTTTATTTACTTACTGTAATAAGAAATTGGGTCAGGCTCTCCACATGCCTACATGTATAGTCATAAAAGTCTGCCACTTCGCAAAACGGTAATGCCATATGCCTATACACATACCTTAATGAACTAATGCAAACATGCACAAAATATAGTTAAATTTCAAAAAGAAAAATTGTTGTGATAGGCTGGTAAAGACTCTGAAAATTGAAACCATCTCCATAAACATGAAAAGTAAACGCATGTTTTGAATTCATATTGAGTCAAGCATTCAATAGTGTGTAACTTAGGACACTTGCAGATAAGCAGTGAATGGCAAAATGACAGGTGGTTTCAGTGGGACCTGAATGTATTTACTACTGAATTCCCTCACCATCTTTTACGGTCATTTTCATTAGTTTATTCATGGGTTTATCATTTATGTATAGTTTGCGCATGTAAAAAGGAATTCACCCATAACAATTGTGGCCCCAAATTGCATAATCGTGATCAGAACCATTTTTAATACTTCGATTTCTAAAGTCCATTCGGAATCTGTAAAGACTAAAGAAGAGGGAATAACAATTACTAATAATTTGAACATGTTTATGAAGCATATATTAAGAGCAGCATAGTTGAAATTCCACGCACCTGCCACTCTTGAAAGCCTTGCACACTTTCTTGATTCAATTTTTTAATGGCCACCACCATTCCAGATCCCGCCTTTGCTGGTGTAAGTGTCTTCTCATCTAACCAACCTTTGTAAACTTTACCAAAACCACCTTCACCAAGCAATGTATCCGCTTTGAAATTCTTAGTAGCCGTTTTCAAGTCCCCAAAGCTAAAGACTTTCAAATTGGGCATTTCCAAAATTCGCCCATTTGGAGAAGAATGGGACTCATCAGCAAGGCTTCCACTTGCTATTTCCGAAAATTGACTCTTTCCAGCACTGCTGCTTGTGGCAGATAATGCTACGGTCTTGCTTTCAGTGCTCGCAGTTCCTACAAACATGATGATCAAAGAATTATAGGAATTCAGATAAAATCGACCTAGAAGTAAGAAAGTACTCAAAACAGATGATGGAATTCAAGCTTGTTTTTCTGGGAAATATCCACAAACAGAAAGAACTAATGACGAGTTTTGCACTTAGCTTTCTTACCCATCATGGAAACTACAAGACCATGGGTCTTAAAAGCCATTTACCTGAATTTGTAGGTCTATTGACGCTAGAATCAGGTCCATGGCTGCCGAGAGACCCAAAGCAAAGACCCATATCAAGCTGTGTTTTTTATGCCCGTAGTTGACTGAAGCCGAACAAATTAGCATAAATTGGGTGACGCTAGAATCTATTTCAAAGGCTGAGATTCTAATAATCGTAGTTTGAAGCAGTAGGGAGGAGAAAGAAAATGGGTGTTAGAGAGAGAGAGAGAGAGAGAGGAAGTGTATTTTTCTATTTCGTTAAAAAATTTGTTTGCCTTTGTTTGTTTATGGACGAGGATTTTCTGTTGTTTATATTTAATTCCCCGTGCTACAGCTACTGCTGCTGACCCAGCGAATTTACTCGGCTGTTTCACTTAGAGACCCATTTAAGCAAGCAAACCTCTGTTTCCACCATCAAAGGTTTGTGTTTTAGCTTTTTTCTACACAGTAGGGTATAGTACCTTTGGTCACCTATTAATCAGCCGCTATTGTAAGAACGACGAAATTTCATACACAAAGTCAACGGCCGCGTAACAGAGCTTGGTCCAACCCTTCTCATATAACTTACCGCCATGCTTCCTCTTGGACGGCATCTTCTAATTGACTAATCCTTTGTATAACAGTTTGGAAAAAAAAAAAATAGTGATAATAAACAACTCTTGCTTTACAACTATGCTTTTTTACATGGCCATAGTATTTTTTTACCATTAGAATTATTTTTCTAGTCAAGGACAGGAGGAGCAGAAATTTAAAACTAAAGCCTCAACTTTTTCAAAATATTCATCATGTAGTGTGAGCTTGTGTAAAACAAAATAGGAGATATGGCCAGAGTTACTAATTTGACATTCAAACCCCATTTTCGTAAATAAGAAATTCAATGTTAGAACCCATAACATGAAGAAATCTGAAAATGTAAGAGTTGACTAATAACATTATTATATCATCCATGGAAGTCCTCAAAAAAATGTCTCTAATGACTCAGTGATTAGGATAATAATCGAATCTCATTTGGCTTCTTTGATTGTAACCTTTTTTCCCCTTCTTAATTTGATTGTAACATTATTATATCATCCATGAAATTTGCATGGGTTAGGCTTTGTTTTGTTTGCATCTTAAATTACTATATTGCGGGTTGCAGAATGCCATGAAAGCGACTTAACTACTGATTGGAGATAGTTAAGATGGTAAGAGGACGGTGGCTGAGAGTTGAGACGGGCAAGTAGCAAGTGGAAAGCCAGCTAGGTGGCATATACAAGTGAAAGTGATAGAGAATACTCCTTCACATGCATAATCTCTATCAACATCAGTTTCGTCAAACTCGTTTTCAACCACTTTGAGTTAATCGCTCATAGTCATTTGTTAATTTAAAGAGAGAATTTTCGAGCTTCTTTCTTTAAAGTTCAAAAGAAATTTAATTTATGTTATAGTCATTGACGAATCTAAAGACAACTCAAATAGAGATAAATTATGAGAGTAAAAGGTCTAAACTAAAAAAATATTAGAATCTCAAAAAAAAAATTAAAATTTAAAAAATTTTAATAAAAAATTAAAAGAACTTAGAAGGGTAGGGGGCCAGTTCCCCTGCTTGCCTCCTGTAAATCTGTCACTGGTCATAGTAATAATGAGCTTTTGATCTACCTAAAGAAATACTCTAATCTAGTATCATGATAATGTATAGAGAAATTTAAAACTATTTGGCAAAAGAAAAAGAAATGCATTTATAGCTCTTATATTAAGCAATAATTAATTCTCTAAATTTGTTTCAGAATTGAAACTCTCAGTCAGAGATCTCAAATTTCCTTCAATTCATTTACACATAACTTAGTCTCATACTTGTATATACTTTCACGAATGTTTACATTTAAACTCAATTTATCTGATCTAATTTTTTAAAATTAATTTGAATGAAGATCCATAGATAGATGTATAAAGGTATAACTCTAAGTGGCGTGTAAGTAAAATTATTCTATCAAATTGTATGGTGCAGACTTTTATATGCATTAATGGCAACGAAAAAAATCTCCCTGTATGTGGTGGATATTATGTTTAGACTCTGAGAGTCAATAATTTTGAATTTCTTAATTCCTTCAAACCAATAAGAAAACGAGACAGGAATTTGAATTCTACCATGTGCTGATTGATCTCTCTCTTTCTCCCCCTACCCTGGGCCTAAACTATTCAAACTGCATTTACTCTTTAGCAATTGTTGAGTAGAAAAAAAATGCACAATTTCAGTTTCCCTTTTTAAGGGCAAAATTGAAGTCATCCATCTACGAGGACCACGACTCGCCCAAGCAGGAATCTCTCTATCCCACAATCTTTTTAGAATCAAGGAAAATGCAGTATAAAATTAACATCCTTAGTGCCTGAAAAATGTTATACTCCTAACATTACAACTAAATAGAGCTATATTTCCATACTACAGAGCCTGATAATTGTTTACTGAAAAAGAAAGTGGACGAGACAGAACTGTCTTTTCTCCTTTTTTTTTTTTTTTTTTTTTTTTTTTTTTTTTTNTTTTTTTTTTTTTTTTTTCTTTCTATCTTTGAAGAATTAAAATTCAATGCCGAGAAAATCAGAGTTGTACTTAGACCAAAAATTGACTTGGCATGCAATTTAATTTGTCAATGCTAAGTGGACTAAGACATCTCATATGCAGCATCTGCAGTACATAATCCTCAACTTAGAAATCAATTAAAGTGATGACCCTTTTTGACTTTAATGGGAAAGCAAAAAGGGAGATAAAAGCCACAAAGGCTATAAGTTTATAACGGGGTCACCGCACCAAAATTGTTTAAGAACAAGGAGATCTATTTTTCCATACATATATTAGAGAAGACTGAATGGAATGAGAAATTTTTACAGCTTTTGTACATCACCTAACACGTTTAAGGGAAGAAATAGTCTTCTGCGAAATACTTGCACAGAGTCCACCCCATTTAGTTGCTAGCTTACCAAAGCCACCTGAATTAATAATTAAAACTGTATCACGTTTGAACTTCTGACTATCTCCAGGTCAAATACAAAGGAGTTCCAAGTCTGAAAGCATTTTAAAAGAGGAAACCAATGACTTGAGAGAAAAAGAAAAAGGAGAAGACAAGAAAAGATTGAGCTCCAGTGACTATAGATTGCCTTGAGTATGTATTGCAATCCACCTATACACGTCAAAATTTTCATGATGAACTCAGAAAGACCATCATAACCATTAGAAGCAGAACTGTATAGATTTTAGGATTGATCTAAAACTTGCAAACATTAATTTTGTTCCTCTTTTGACTCTTAAGTTAGAAGTTACTAAGTACTGGAGACACTAGAACTCTGTTTAGCTCTCGCTTTATGCCTTCTCTTGAAGACATCCTGCCTGAATTTCCTGGTCTCACTTTGTATGTCCATGAAGGGTTTCCTTTCTATATTTTCTTTTTCACTCTCCAGCATCCGTTGTCTCGTTGTCACTGCCACAGCTGCAGCCTCATTCTCTGGTTCTTGTTGTTTTGCCTCTTCCTGTAAATACATCTCTACGTAGTTCAGGATATGTTAACAATAAATATGTTTATATATGAGGGCTCCGATTTAAATATAGTAGACAGTACCTAGGTTGTCAAAAGCAAGATTGTACTTATAAACAGCTAAGGACAGTCAACGCAAAGCATACATTTAAGGATGTGTTTGGTATGATTAAGGGGAAATATTAATGGAGTAATATTTTATGGAGTAACAACAAGTTATACTACTTTGAGTTTACCCTCTTTATTCCTGTAGCAAACATACTTAAAACAAAGTAAGTTATACTCCTTAAACTTACCTCTTTCACCCTCTGTACCACACACATTCTAAAGCATACAGCACATAGACCAAATACAATATACAGCCTTCACCAATTACACACACATATAGAAAGATTTACAAATAAACATTCCAACTTAACATTAAGCATTAAAAGTCAAAGATCACTCACACAAGGAAACCTAAATATAGAATGAATCATGTTTAAATTTCAACCAAACATTAAAAATTTCCACAAGAACTCAAGATATTGAACATATCTGGTATGACCATCACACTTGAAAAAACCAAGTATATTTGTAAAGAGTCAAATATATCATAACAAGCATTTTCGCCTCCCTATTGTTCTCCACCTCTTCCTCATCTTCTTCTAGTTCATAATAGCTAAGTCATCATAATAGAAAAGGGGAAATAAGAAAGGACCTGAAGATCATTAATGAGATTGTCAAGTGATTTAATCTTTCTATGAGGCCAGCGGGGAATACCAAATTCTCTGCACTTCCTCTTGAGTACAGTAAGCCCAACATTTAGATTTCTTGATGCTTCTACAATTGGCATGTCAAAGTACTTGACCAACTCTGGTAAATCAATTTTCTTTATGTGTGCAGTAGCTGCCCTCCTTTTCTTCTCTATATTACCTGCAACCGTTTACTTTATCAGTAAGATTTGGAAATTTATATGACAAGATTAACTTAACATTCGGATGTTTGACGCAGAGGGAGGGGAATTGATTCAGCTTTATTCTGTGCACCCGTGTACATGTAACATGCTGGGCTAGGGGACATTATTTGGCAATATATTTCCTGCACTAGAACCGATATAGTACCCATAATTCCATTTTTATAAATGAACTGTATGCAGCAAAAACTGAGCTGATGGAAGAAAGTGTTTGCTGACTTGAAAATTGGAAAAATGTAATATAAAGATTCTGATTTAATAAGTTGAATCCTTTGAAACATAAAAAGTTTTGCACTTAAAAAGAAGTTCCATATATATGTTAGTCATTTTAAAGGAGTCCTACATTTGGTTTGACAAAGTATTCAGAAGTTCATATTTTAGAAGCATACACTTGAGTTGCAACAACAAATTTGTCTGGACACTCACAACTAGGAAATTGTAACACCCAGATTTCAATTATTACTAGGAATTTTTTTTTGGGAGGGGGGTATATGAAATTCAAGTTTTAACACTTGGAAATAGACAGTTCATCTATAGCTAGTTTAAGATTGACTTTTTCCACATAATAACAACACTTCAGGATAAACTACATCAAATCATTATGTTCTAGATAGTTTGTGTCTTATATTATTGAGACGACTGGCACTAAACCTGTTAAGCTTTCATCAACTAGCCCATTGTCTGGTAACTCAGACATGTCAACTGAATAAGGAAGACAATTGAGATCCTGATCAAGTACAGGCAAAATAATTTTAGAAGGATGATCATCATTGCCATTTGCTTGGAATCTTTCCTCTGGCAAGATTTGTTGAATAACTTTCCCTTCTGACCTGCAGTCCAACTTGTTTATCAGATAGAGGTCATTAAACAAAGTTGGGATTGTCCGAAGCTTGGGATTTCTGAAATTTAAAAAGAAAAAAAAAAAAAAAAAAAA
>QAOA01002417.1:1270349-1310870 GCA_003255065.1 Cercis canadensis
AAAAAAAAAAAAAAAAAAAAAAAAAAGGACAGGGAGAGAGTTAGGCATATGATAAGTTACTTTGCACAACGACAGGGAAACATAATGCAGAAGCTCAGAAAATTTAGAACTACCATAAGTGGGTGCTTCGTTGGAGTTCATATGGGGATGCTTTGGATCATAAGGTCATAAACTTTTAACTATGAAGATTCTTATGAGCTAAACAGGGAATAAGATATATTAAGATAAGGCTATTATTGATACAGAATGAGTCATTTCAGTTTTAAATAGCTTTCAAAATACATAATTGTGTATTTTGTATATGCTACCATGCCTGCCAAAAGAAAACAGGACTGTGGCAATTCAATGAAATTCAGAACTGCCCTTGACCTCTGGCTCTCTAGTAGTTAGGTATCAGGTAGGAATGAAGTAGATCTCGGGTTTAAAATCCTGCTAAGGCCAAAACGGTGGACAAGCAAATGCTACAGACATATTTTAGGTGTTAGGAAGTTTAGAACGGAAAGGGCAGGGAGGGAAAAAGAAGGAAGGTATGCCTTTTCCTTGATTAGATGTTTAATAAGGAATAAAGTATTAATCTACCTTCTAGTCCTCGTTCAGGAGGTAAAATAAAGTAGAAATAAAAGAAAGAACGTTTCATTTTTAATATTCTCTTGCTAGATCAGACCAGGAGGAGGGATGTTAAGAAGAATGTAAAGATCCCTCCATGTCAATTCCCTTCCCTTTACTTTCTCTTGATTCCCCTGTCTCAAACACTGTGTAAATTATGCAGTATTACATATTTCTTGATGCCTTCAGTAAACCAGTTACATAAATAGAAATGAGATTATCACTGGAAAATATAAATCTGCGAACCACCAAATCGTTGAGTGGTCATATTAAATTGGTTCTGCACAATAAGACAAACAGAATGGTATTAACAGAAAGCAGAACCAGAGACACTATATGAGGGTGATACTTTGTATCTCCAATGGGTTTAAGACTGTAAACAACTGCACTGTGACATAAAGAATCAAAAGACAAAACATCTCCAGTTAGACAGGAGGTGACCATTAAAAGTTTCCTATGCAAGCATCTCCCTACTTTTGGGTATTTGGATGCGGAAGAATCATGACTTTTCAGATTTCAACTTGAGACACATCTTATACACTCTTGTTCCATGCATCTTCTAGAAAGAACCAGAGCTCAAATAGCAAAAAGTAGCCACTTGAACCAGATATGATGTCACTCTCAGAAACCTTTACTTATTTCCCAGGCCAAACAGCAAATCTAGAAACATTTGCAGGTCCTCAAACCTGAGCTTTGTTGAGAGGACTATAATAGGGACTGAAAACAGTGAAGAAGAGATGTCTACGCTTAAAATTATATTGCATTGCAGGTCCACTTCTCCTGTTATAAATTATAACCCCCAAACTAGCTTTTGGCTGACATGTATAATTCACAGGATTCCAATTTTACATTCATTACAATGTTTTGCTGCTCTACATGTTCTATACATTAATCTGATATGATTAGAAAATTTTCAAAAAACAAAATGTTGGTGGGACCTAAGGGCTCACTACCTAATCATTTAATCAAATTAACAAAATTTAGTACATGGGTACCTCTAATGGATAGAGAAGACAATTTGGGCAAAGTAACAAGCACTAATAACAAAGACAAAAAGGGATTGATAGATGGGTACCTCGTGACTAACAACAGTGAAGGAATGCCGGAAAATGGAGGCTTGTGATCGGCGTGAAACGAAAAGATACAAAGCCAAACACCATTCTGGTACCCTTCAAGAACTTCAGAAGCACGAAATTTCTGCAATCTAAGAAGTGGGCTTGCCCGCATTTCTGCATATGAGCCACTCCCCGAAAAATAAAACTCTCTCTCAACTTCGCTTTGCTTTCCATCCTGTAACCGGTAGACATGCACGCTTCTGATCAACTCTGCAACCCAAACAAAAATTTCGAAATTAGCCAATCCCCTTTTCACCAAAAAGCACAAAAAAAGAAGAGAGGGGGGAGAGAGAGAGAGAGAAAGAGGGCTCTCGCTACTAGAAACAAGCGACATAAATTGGAATAGTACAATCTGGGAAATCAAATGCAAGGTGGCGTTTAGTTTTTTGGTTACCTTCTCTAATAGTGTTCATGAAAACTATGAGAGTTGTAAGTGTGGGTCGAGAATAATCCATGAAGAAGTTGAAGATACCATGACGGGACGAAGCAGAGAGAGATATGGTGGACTAATAAGAAGTAACGAATGCGGCAAAAACCAGCTTTTGGAGCAAGTTTGCATGATCTTCCACCTTTTTTTGTTGGTTTCTATTAAATTCCGAGCCTTGTTAAGGAAATACGTTTGTTGGGCCTTTCTTTTTCTTTCCTCCACCGGCCCTCTCTCTCTCTTCTTTTTCTTCCCTTTTTTTTTTTTTTTCCTTTTAATTTCAATTTTTTATAAAGCAAAAAGTTTCTTAATATGATAGAAGAAAAGTATTTTCCCCGAATCTGAATCTTCTGAAATGAGAATAAATTCTTACTAAGATTTCGAAACGTATCCAAACGATAATATAGGTAATTTTCTTTTTCATTGGTATTACCTTTAAAATTTTGAGAAGACTTAATCATATGAGGCGAATAATATAAATTGAAGAAATTTTTTTTTTGGTATTAGAAAATATTACATCTTACATGTGAATTTCTTTTTATATACTTTTACATCTTATGAAAGATAAATGAAATAAATAGATATATTTTCTTCTTTCTTGTAAGAAGATGGATAAAAAAAATGACAAATATATATTGTATGTTTTGTGAGTTTTTGATATTTTCATTATATGATTTAATTTGTGAGCCTCAGCTCTCCATCAAACATACTATTAATTATAGTTTTCATCTAAAATTCTACCAAAAGAATTAAATATAAATCATTTGACTTTGAGCAAGGATTTTGCATTGGGTTTCACATTAGAAGGTTATTTTTGTTATAATTCTGATTTTGAATTGGAACATTTTTAATCAAAAAGAAAATAATGTAAGTTGATAACTTAGATTATGAAGATTAAATACAAGAGCAATTAGTTAAATCCTTAAGGTAAAAAGTTGTTGCAGATAAACAAAAAATTAAAGATTATGAAGGGGTTTGGTACAACAATATTTTTTTTTTTTATAATTACAATGACATATTTAAACCCATGCTGCCAAGGGAGAAATATCTCCAATATCACATTTTATAATATTAAATGTTATAAATTTAAAGTTATATATACTTAGTATGACATTGAAGAATATACATGAATTACTAAGAATGCAAGATATATTAGATTTCTAGTCATCTCAAATTTCTATCATGGCAACATTTGAAGATTTTGAAAATATGAAAGTATCTCACAGCGTGAAAATGACAATGACAATGTGTTAAATGCCCCTTGAAGGTTGTCGTTTGTGTCTCATACAAGCATTCTAGCTTTATTTGGATGTTAGTGACTTCGCCAATTTACAGTAAACGACAACATGACCTCACGAAACGCCCACTGTCCTGTATTATTTTAATGTGTCAGATTCACCCCTGAAATAAAAGCAAAAGTACTTGGAAGATTTGTTACTAGAGCTTTAAATAGAGCAGTTGAGGGGGGGGGGGGTATCAATGTCAAACAGAAGAAGAGTTGCTCACGAAAGCCGTACCAACTGCCACACGCGCATGCTTGAGAAGTGGCATTGGCAAGCAACTGCAGGTGCGCGCCTGCGCGGGAAATGAAATGACGTCGTATTGAGCACGTAATTTAATTGACCATTCTTGCAGTCGAATTAACCCGTCCGACGGGATCAAGAAACGACGCCGTTGAAACTGAATGAAAGACTAAGGCAGAGTTTGGCTAAATCTGGATTCTTCATTGTAGGCATTGCTCAGACAAATTTTTCATATAAAAAAATACAAGCTTTCGATTACAGGAAGCGCCAAAGGAAATTTTGATCGATGAACGTGGACTGGAATGCTCCTCCGGCGAAGGTTCACATTCTTCTCCCGTTCTTATCACCAGGCGGTGACGCGCAATTCCTCTGCTCTGCTTGAACAAGTTTCGCTGTTACTAGGAAATAGCTCAAAGCCCAGAACGATCAGAGAGTGCAAACAAATCCATGCAAAGCTTGCAGTCTCACAATGCCTTTCCGAAATTCACTTGACGAACACCCTGGTAAATTTGTATTGCAAATGTGGCGAGTTCGTTCATGCTTACCTACTGTTCGACCAAATGCCTTGGAAGAATGTTGTCACATGGACAACCTTGATTTCAGCGAATATTCGAACTGGGTCTTTCGGAAAAGCTATGGAGGTGTTCAAAGAAATGTGTGCAATGGGGGAGAGGCCAAATCAGTATACATTCTCTGCTTTGCTTAAGGGTTGTGCTAATCCTGCTTTTCGTAATGTTGGTTTGCAAATTCACGGCTTGATAGTTCATTTTGGGCTTGAGAAAGATAAATTTGCTGGGAGCTGTCTTGTTCATATGTACTTTAACATTGAAAATCATCTTGAGGATGCATGCCTTATTTTCAATGAGCTGTTGGAGAAAGACCGTGTTACATGGAATGTTATGATTTTTGGGTTTGCTCAAGTTAGTGATTCTAGTACGGTTCTAAGATTGTTTTCTGAAATGCAGGAGGTTGAAGGTCTGAAACCCGATGAGTTTACATTGATGAACTTGCTTAAGTGTTGTTCTTCATTGGAGGAGGTAAAGCAAATTCATGGGCTTGCCTTGAAGTTTGGAGCTGAAGTTGGTGTTGTTATGGGCGGTGCTCTGGTAGATTTGTACGCAAAATGTGGGGATATAAATTCTTGCAAGAATATCTTTGACTCCATGAAGGAGAAAGATAGTTTTGCTTGGAGTTCGATCATGTCAGGCTATACCAAAAATAACAGAGGACAGGAGGCTGTGCATTTCTTCATGGATATGTGTAGACAAGGGATGAAACTTGACAAACATATATTATCAAGTACTTTAAAAGCTTGTGCCGTGACTGAGGACTTTAACACAGGAATTCAAGTTCATGTCCACATAATAAAAAATGGGCATCAAAACCACTGTTTTGTGGCGAGTGTTCTTTTGACCCTTTACGCCAATTTTGGTGAACTAGAGGATGCGGAGAAATTGTTCAGAAGGATTCATAATAGAGATATTGTAGCATGGAACTCAATGATCTTGGCTTATGCTCAGCTGGAGCAGGGATCTGCTCGTTGCATGCAATTATTACAAGAACTTCGCCAAACAACATTTTTGCAAATTGATGGAGCCTCTATAGTTGCTGTTTTAAAGTCTTGTCAGAAAGAATCAGATTTACCCACGGGTAGACAAATTCATTCCCTTACAGTGAAAACAAGTATATATCATTATACTCTGGCTGGAAATGCGTTAATCCGCATGTACTCTGAATGCGGAGAAATTAATGATGCTTATAAAGCTTTTCATGATGTTGTTTGGAAAGATGATAGTTCTTGGAGTTCTATCATTGGAACTTACCACCAAAATGGGATGGAACTAGAAGCATTAGAGCTTTGCAAAAAGATGTTGGCTGATGGGATCACTTTTACCAGTTATAGCCTTCCATTATGTATTACAGCTTGCTCTCGACTTTCAGCTATAAATGTGGGTAGACAATTTCATGTTTTTGTTATCAAGTCTGGTTTCAACATTGATGTCTATGTTGGAAGTTCCATTATAGATATGTATGCTAAATGTGGAAACATGGAGGAGTCAGAGAAAGTTTTTGGTGAACAACCAGAGCCAAACGAAGTAGTTTATAATGCCATGATCTCTGGATATGCTCATCATGGAAAAGCAGAGCTAGCTGGAGAAGCATTCAGTGAGTTGGAGAGGAAGGGTTTGATCCCCAACCATGTGACTTTCTTAGCTGTTCTATCAGCTTGTAGCCATGTGGGTTACGTGGAAGCTAGCTTGTATTTCTTTACATTGATGTATCACAAATACAAAATTAAACCAGAATCTGAGCATTATTCATGTCTGATTGATGTTTATGGTCGGGCTGGAAGGCTCAAGGAAGCGTACCAATTGGTGCAAAAGGATGGAAGTGAACCAGCATGGAGAACATTATTAAGTGCTTGTAGGAATTATGGTAACACAGAAATTGCAGAAAAATCCGCAATGAAGATTATTGAACTGAATCCCAGTGATCATGCTTCTTATGTTCTTCTTTCAAACATGTACACTGGAGAGGGAAAATGGGAAGAAGCTCTTAAGTGGAGGATGAAAATGGCTAAGATTGGAGTGAAGAAAGATCCAGGAAGTAGTTGGTTGATCTGAGGATCACGGAAATCCACTCTACAGGTTTGTAATATTAGAGGAGATGCAATTTATACTAATGGCGCACAATCAACAGAGTACATTTTTTTGAAGAAAAGTCGGAATTTGAGGCTGTACATTTTCCTGGTATCCATCTATGTTTCACTGTGAAGTCTGATTACTAGGATTCTCGTCTACAACTTGCTGAGAGACTAACCGAAAAACGAATAGAGATACAGTAACCTTCCTTCTGCTCTGGATTCGATATTTGGAACCATTGATGCATCCAGCGTCTTACGGGGGGAAATGTTACTTGGACCCTTGAAGAGTTATATTGCCAGATTTGTCTTGGAATTGGGTCCCAGTAGCGACTTCCGACCAAAGGTGCCCAATCATTCAACTACAAAGTTGCTTTATGCCAAGAATTAGAATTATATATGCTCCCAAGTTAATCGCAAAGAGCACTATATACGCATACTTTCAATTTCGGAATTTAAATGGACAATACACTGGCTGCTCCTCCTTTGGTTTGCCAAATTAGCAAGACCCGCGATTGGTCATGTGCCAATCCAATTTAGACCTTAGACCTTAAACTGTATTCGTATGAACAATTTCAGGAGTGTAAAAATTTCAAATTGGGCCACTCATCGTAAGAGGAGTGGATTTTGATTCAGTTAAACAACTGCGTGATCTGTTTCCAAAGTTTTGAGTGTATCCTTAGTTCTTTACAAGGAAAATTACCAGATTATGCCATATAAACAAGTATAAATACATTTGTTGTTGTCGCGTTTAAATGAGAAGCCACAACGAGGGCACAACACAGGTCATCTTCTCTGACAAGATGCACTGGTTGTCACTAGAATGTTAATCTCGGGCAAAGTGAGTCAACAAGTATTAATAATTTGTGTCACAAGAATCAAATTCCATTCTAGGATGAATAGAAGTTTTTCCTGAAAATAAATGTGACTGTACAATCGAACCGGCTCGGGTCTTTTTATTTGGTGACAGTTGCAACTAATTCAGACAAATTGTCAATGTCAGCCAATATTAATTTATAGCAATGTAGACAATACCAATACAATCGTTAATAAATTACAAACTGAAGATGCTGCCAGCAGGAAATTAAGCTCGATAGTTTCAGCACCATTGCTTTGAAACTTCCCTACTTATGGAAGTGATAACTTAGTCCAAACTACATGGATCAAAAGCAGGTTTACAGCTGCAGAACTCATTAGTATGCTTAGCTTAAATTTTCAGAAATAGCCACTGATATTTTCTTGTTTTTTTCCCCCTCACACTGGTCTTCTCTGTCCCAAAAAACTCAGAACTGCATCTATCCACCTTCATTTAACCTCCATCTCCTCCAAAGTCTTCAGGCCATACGCATATATTTTCAGTTTCATAACTTTCTTTCTCCCAAATCTTGGTGTAACTACTTTGCTCACATGAGACTGCTCAGCCAGTCTGCCATTGATTAGCTCTCTAGACTAAGGCCATTATCATCCATAGGATCTTCAAGTGATGTGGTCTCTGGAAAGAATTCTTCGTGGGGGTACATTTGATGAAACAGCTGTGAGAGCACAACCACCAAACTAGTAAGCATCAATAATATGAACATGAAACTCCCTCCCCCTCTCACCCTAACACAACACACCCCCCCCCCCCCCCCCCCCCCCCCCCCNATTTTTTTTTCTCCCAACTCTCTTTCTTTTGGTCTCGATCTCAAACCTAATCATTTTTCCTAATCAAAAGTGCTTAAACATGAACCTTTCCCCAAGTTATTTCCTTTCTTTTCATTAACAACCATTGTAAGTAACTTATCCAAAAGCAATTGATCAAGATATAATGATAACAGTAACAAAGTCTTACAAGCTTAAAAAGAATAATGCTGGTTGTAGTCTGAATCAAAAGGGGAAAAGACATACCTTCTCAGTCGTGTCTAAAAGATCATTATAATTAAGTTTTCCATCTGGCGTGGGAGTGGAACTGATGGATTCAAATTTAATCTGAAATTAAAAAAAAAATAATGATAGATCAAAAAGTCATGAAAATGATGTCGATATCAATGTTGCACACGTTGGAATCACACATCAACCTAGCTCTGTTATGTAAATTCTTATAACGCTGCCTAGATCAACAAATGTTGAGCTCTATTAAGAAAAAAATATGTGATTCTTGTGGTTCCCATTACTTTTTTACCCTCAAATAACTAATTAAAAAGAAAAAGATAAACAAAGCTCCCTGCAATGCAAATGATTCCCAGACGAGTTAACCTATGATAAATGCAGCAAAGGAAACCATGCGGAAGTAGCAGAACATACACACACGCAAGATGCAGGTAGAAAATAAACATCACGACAGGAAGAAAGAAATCTATAGACAAGTCAAGATGAGAAGCACACCGTAGTTACTTCCTGAATATAACATGCTCTCCAAAGCACAATGGGTTTTGTGTCTCCACTCTCAATTTGAACAGTGGGAATACTTTCAGGGTTTCCAGAATCAGGCAGCATAAGAAGAGCATTCATGGCTGCTTGTAGTAACTTCTTTCCTTCATTAGCATCATCACACAAAGCGGAAAAGTATAACACAAAGCTGAACCAGAAAAGGTAAACAAGGTCAATTCAAGTTCAGAAGTTCAACTAAAGAGGGAAGTATATGTTTTATAAATAAGTGTGAAATATGAATATCAGATATAAGGAATAGGACTCACAAGGTCAATCATAGAAGTAATTCTAACTATCTTAAAGGTTATAATAAAAGACACATCAGGAAAATTGAGTGCAAATTTGCAGCATAAACCAAAACTGAAGCTTGATTGAATTATAACAATTTAGTCACACTAGTATTATCAGTTATAATTTCTCACATTGAATAACTCCAGTAAGTGCATAGTTAGTTTCCTTTTCCTTTGTTTATTTTTCTGTTATTTTATTCCGATGAAGGGGGATCGTCATCATCTTTAACATCGTTGTCTGATGGTAGAGTTGAGCACACGGTCATAGGGTGAAGGAAACTATTTAACTACAAGAGCACCTACATTGGTACAGAGACATTTGTTTATAAATGGCCATGCACTTTTGCTCATGTGTCTTGAGCAATACACGATATTTTCCAGTTACACCCAAGGCAAGACTAAAGGATGAAATAAATATTTATGGTAGAAAAAAGGTGATTAAAAGAAGGGAGAAAACAATTAAAAGGAAAAACAGAAACAGAATAGAGCATTTCAACGCTTAATATAAACTTACGTGCCAGAAGGACAAACAGCAAGGTTGGATCCTATCTGCAGAGCTCTGATTGATGTAACTTGCTCAGGATACAAAGCTAGAGGGAAAGGAGAGAAAAATTCAATTTCTTTCTCTTTCTGAATACGCCTTTACTTTTCTTCTTTCAACAAAATGCAGAAGTTAAATCTCTTACATCTAGGAGGATACACAACCAAGCAATTCGGCACATCTGGTTTTATGGAACTCTGTGTGACACATATTCCCCTAGCCACCATCCCTTTCTGACTTAGCATTTGAAACCTTTCTAAGGGAAAATCTGTTGGAGATGAAGGCAATGGTGTTGGAATCGTGAAGGATGGATCCAGGATTAGCTGATAGCTATATAAATCTTGACCCGAAGCTAATCTAACACCTTTATAATGCCCAGTACCCTGCAATATGGGTTTAAACAATGACAAAGGTGAAACTCCTTGTGCCTTGAAAATAGCCAGTCTCTTTTCTTCTCATTAATAAGTACTTTCAAAAACACAGATAAAAGATATACTTCAGCACCTTATCCATAAGCAGAGAAACAACCGGCATCCTGAGAACCTGTATCGCAAAGTTTAAGACGTAATTAAGCACATAAGCTACAAACGTAACAATTTTTTTACATCTATGTAAGAGAGGATATACTTAAAAACATCATTCAGCTATGTAAGGTACATAGTCAATGAATAAAATAATATTAAATGCCACTGCACCTCATATTCACACGTTTTACATCCAATAACTATTTTCCCAAAAAGCATAATCAATCCATTGGAACTTACATAAATGCAACCTTTAACAGCTGCACGACGACAATAGGCTTGTGGTAGTTCTCCTTCACCATAAATAGGATAAATCAAAGCACTGGGTGCATTGGGAAACCTGATTGGACCAAGATTACTATCTCCACAGAAAACTGATCTGACTCTCTTAAAGCAAGCCAAAGCAAATGCAACACATCAAACAATGAGAACAAGAACTTACCTTCCAACGGATGAATTGTATAGAGCTAAACGATCTATTCCATATCTTGTCTTTAGTAAATCTTTACAAATCTCATTATTTTCTTGATCATAATCTGCCATGGCTATGGCATACATAAGAATCCTGTAGAGGGTTAAAAGACACAACCTTAGTATACCTCATGTTCACAGAACATGCATGCACTACAAAATATCGCTTGACATGGTCAGCCCAGAAAAAGCCAATGAAAGAAGATAGTTCCGATTCATTTTGCAAGAAGGTAATCGACTTTACTTTTGCAAAGAAAAATATACTTAATGCCTTACCAGACTGTTAAGCTTAGCAACCAGACAACCAGAGTTGCCACCAATCATGTCAAGATCTTAACTTCGTTTGTCCAATCATCAGATTGGTTTTACTTATATAGATCACAAAAAACATGAAGTTCAGGGAAAGTAATGCAATTGATAAGTCAACACTAGTCAAACAGAAATTCACCAATTAACACAATTAACAAGGTCTAAAAAAGCCCCTTATATTTGGATGACAGTCAATTTGATTCTCATTCCAATAAGTCAACAATGGGACATGCACTATTCTAAAGATAGCAGATTGACATATTTGAATATCTTTAATTTTTTTTAAGATGCATTGCCATTTCCTTTCAGAAGGTCTCAAATAGGATAAAACATAATCCAAAAAAAAAACAGTGTGTGCTAAAAGGAAATTTGGGTTGAAATATAAAGTAATTCTCACTAACAGATAGAAAAGGGCGATTGGATCTGTACGATTTTATCTTCGGTGGCAACCGCATTTTCTCCAAGAAATTAACAAATGGACTCTCCAGATCTTCCTCCGAAATTTTGCAACTTTCGCCCCTCTCATTCCCATTGCTATCGTTGTAATTCTCAGAAGAAGCAGCTAAGTGCTGCTGAACGAGCTTGAAGAACCTCATGAATTGGTTCTTTTCTGTCAGCCCAAGACTCTTGTCTTTGAAAATCGCCGCCCGAGAATCCGGCACGTTCACCAATTTCCCATTTGCTTCGTACACAAGGTTCGCATCAATGCCTTTGAATTCTAAATACTGGCTAGCACCAGACTTCAGTAAGAGATCAATGGACTTATCAGCGCAAAACAAAGCTCTAGGTCCTCCCAAATCCAGATTGAATTTTCTGGAATTTTCTTGCAGCGAGTTTTCATTTTCAGAAGCACAAGAAAAAATTTCCACATCAGAGTACAGGGGTTGCTGTATAAGGTCTACGGCGGCGACGAGATTGCTGTCACAATTCTGGTCGTTCAATGCAGTGGCAGTGGTGGTTGTTGATAAGGACGCAGAGGGGTCGGGAGGGACAGAATGGGAATTGAGGAAAGATGTGAAGTCATCGAGGGAGAGAGAAGCAAAGTGGCTGCCATAGAAGGGGTTGGGGTCGAGGTGGAGGACGGTCTTACCAGCCGCGGATGCGGCGGCGGCGATGACGGATTCCGACAGGCCGGTGCCGACGATGATAAGATCAAAGTTCACGGGGTCGATCGGAGGGTACGAAGAGGCTTCGGCTTCACTCATGGAGACGACAGAATCACAAAACGTCGACGTTGTTTGGCGGCTGCGCTTGCAACGAAGTGGTGAGAGGAGAGCTTGGTACGACGAAGGCAATAACGTAAATCTAGCACTCTGCGGGTCTACTGCGTTTAGTGCTGATTTTGCTGAACCAGAGTCCTCCCAGTGGAAGCTTACGATCTCGTCGTTTTAGCTATGGGCAGAGACGCAGTAGTTTCGTTGACTATATATAGTTGTTTGACCAATGAGAGATTGTTCTAATACTTTACTAGAATTAGCAGTTTACTTCCCTAAATTTTGTGTCTATTACACTTTCAACCTTTAGTTCAAACTTGTGTAAAATTAATTAATTTTTCTAAAAAAAGATTGTGTAAAATTATATTGCATAAGCTTGAACATTTGCGTGCTTGATTTGGAAAACAATGGATGGAACTCAATACAAACAAATTTTATTTTGCTTTTTTGGCCTTGAAACAAATTCTTATTATATAATCTTATACTACATTCAAAAGAGTTTATTGTGTTCATGGCCAATAAGCCACACGTAATTTAAAACAATTTTGTGGGTACAGACGAGTTGGGTCAGCAGAAAAAATTCAATAATGAACTATTAGGCAAATAAAAATTTTCAGGCAATTTGACAACAAATTCATACAACTTTTCTCGATCAAATATTATTTTCATCTAATTATAGTTTGTTTGAAACAATTACTTTTACAGAAAAGGTCGCAAAATTTGTATAGAATTGGGCTCCCCCCTTCCATCAGAAAAGGTCGCAAAATTTGCCAAGCCAATTCTCCTTAATTAAACCTCCTTCCCAACCAACCAATAATTAAAAAGATAAAAGAATATATTGTACAAATGATACAGAATTTCCTAAGCAATCAACCTATTATCCCAAAGAAACCATCCGGAAGACATTTACTATAAAGCAAATTTAAATGATGGCCACTCCAGCAGGAAATATTTGCTTCTAGACAAACCTTCCTACGATAGAGACGAAAGTTTGCAAACAAGATAGTATATAATCCTTCTTATTTCTTAACATAAACCATCATACGAGTGTACCTAAACCAGATAATATAATAAACAGACTGGGGGAGGATCAGCTATAAGCATGCATCCAAGGCGCTTTCATTAATAATCAACCAATGCATTCATTTCAGACATTCAAATATATAACCATAAGTTGAACCAATATTCTAGTCCCGTAATCTAAAATTGAGAACATAATAGTAGCAACAGAAGGTGGTATACTGAGCCATGCAGAATCCAAAAACCTAAAACGTCAGGTCCACGTCAGAGTCCTGGGAAATGAATCTAGATTACTGCCTTGATCTTGACTCTGCCCGTCTAGCTTCATCAGGTGTTGAAGGAAACAGCTCCACATACCTTGACCCAATTGTCATTTTATCCTTGCACATTGCTCTCTTAGCCTCCTCAGCAGAAACAAACTCCACATATGCTTCTCCCGTAGCTTTACCATCTGGGCGACATGCAATATGTATCCTATCTTCTATCAGCTTGAAATCTACGAAGAATTCAACAATTTCAGATTTCGTCACAGCAAATGGCAGTCCACGCATCTTCAATATCTCAGAGTATTCCATTTGCTCCTTATCACTGAACCTCTTGGACCGAGATGGAGGAGGGCTTCCATGGTAGTCATTATCATATATTCCTTCATAATTTACCTCAGCAGCAACAGCATTGTAATAATCCTGCCTCTTACATCTGAAGACTTCCACATATCTGCGCCCCATGTTCTGTCTGTCTCTCTGTAAAGCAAACTCAACCTGCATTGCTCCAGCAAAGACAACAAAGGCCTCTCCAGAAAACCGTCCACTCTTGTTGACCAGCAACACATCCACAATGTCCAGTCCAGCAAAGAACTTGAAGATGTCAATATCGGTGCAGTTGAAGGGAAGCCCCCTGAGACGGACAACAGGAAAAGGAGGGGGCTGGAAACCACCAGCATATCCATAAGGTTGAAAGTTGCCTGTGCCACTGCTCACTGCGAAGTATGGATTGGATTCCATCATTCTTTGTCTCTTTGAGCCAACCTCGTACCCGTCCGAAACCCCCCCGCTTCCCAACATTGCCCTTCAATTATTCATACCCAAAAAAAAAAAAGAGAAAAAAATCCCCCACTCAACATGTTAATAAAGCCAAACCCAACCCACATTTCCCTGACACCTAACTTTAATTCCTAATCTGACAGCATTTATAATATTCAAAAATTATCCTCTACATAAGCAAAACAAAACAGAGTAAACAACCAGTAGAGTGTTCCTTGGATAGACCACAAACATATAATTCGCATAGTATAAAAATAATTCAGCCATTAAACACCCAAGATGCATTCCATTAGTAAACATAGCACAGGCTTAACATCAAAGAGGAGAAAATCATACCAGGAAACAGCTCAAGCTTAACAGTCAAACAATATACTTAACACAACTAACAAAATTTAGATGATTAATTAAATTGAACCACATGTAGCACAGCAGCGTATGCAAAAAGTTGATGTCACAGACATATAATTAAGTTGCACACACCGAAAATGTTCAAACGGTACTCGCAAATAATTCTGCACAATAAATCTTTCTGGAATTTGAAAAACAAATGTAATAACACCAACATCAAGTGAGTACTGACCTAGGTATCTTAGGTTGCAAGTGATACATTTTACGTATTCTCAACTGTACTCATTGGGATTAAACTCTTAATAATAATTCAGTAGATGAATATGTAAAGCCTAGATTGAGCAGGCCAACAAACTTTCAAACTTTTCTTTCCAGGAATAGGTAAAGGGTGGCCATTGAAAATACTAGTTCTGTAGGACCTTATATTCCAGACGTCACATGTGATGGTGAAATAAAAAAAAGAAAAAAAGAGGTAAGTTGATCATATAGCACCCAATACAAATTTCCCACGAAACAAGATTAACCCACGCAAGCATTAACCTAAAATAGTCCCAAATATTTCCTGCCTGCCAGGCACCTATAAAAAACAAGGTAATAAATCTGTTTGGAAAAGCAAAAGACACTGAAAATTCCTAATCGCAAACATCATTACACAAAAATCAACCAAAAAGAAATCATCCAAGACATCAGACTCCAATTCAAGAATACCATACTCAATAGCAAGTTAGAACACATCGTTTGAAAAATGAAAAAAAAAAAAACAGCAATTCGGGAACAAAACATACCGGAAAGAAAATCTCAAGAAACAAACAGAAAATCTGATATAAAAAACACCAAAAATCAAGGTTTCTGCAACTTACCCTCTAGATCCGTACATGGTACCGAGGCTGCTGAACGAAGGAACAAACGGTGTTTCGGTCGCCTGAGGAGGGAAACGAAAAGAATCCAGTGTTCCGAACACAGAAATCCAGAAAGATGAATCCTGAAACAGCCCGCTTCCGGAGTGCAAATTGACTGTAAAAAACCCTAACTAGGGTTCGAAGCGTGGAACCAGTTTCTTCGTCTAAAGCAGCGCGCCCCTTCTGTTTGGTATTTTCTTTTGCCCGCTATTTTGTTCCCGACTTCGTATTTATGATTTCTCTGTTCTTTCGCTAAACAATGAATTCACCTTAAATGACAGAAACATCCTTTTTTTTATTTTTGTGGTGTACAGTGAACTCATTTATGTTGGAGGGTAATGTAGGCAACTATTATGTAGCCGACTTCTTGACGCAATTGGACCAGTGGCCCAAGAAAGTAGCTATAACTGGGCTGTGCATTGAAGAGGACGCCTGCTATAGATGGTATAAAATTATAAATGCTAGAATTAAAAGCCCAATTTAGTGATTTTTTTTGGGTGAATTTATAGATTATTGTTAGTGGGTGCTTGCTATACTGAGTTGCACACTTACTAAATCTAAACATTGTTTACAATGTGAACTCCTAACTGAATTTATTTGAAACTTTTTTATACAATTTAAATTATTTATACTTCTACATCTAATGTATAAACATCATTTCTCTAGTTGGTGGCATAGATGCTATCAGTAAATTGGACCGTATAAAAATTTCATTTATAATACCAATCAAATAAAAAAAATGATTCATAATAGAGTGGGTTGTACACGTCGTCTCTACTCGTAAAGTATATGAAATACTTACAGATCAACAAGGCAAAGAAAAAGTTTTATTTTATTTTTTTGTTGAGGGAAGAACAAATATAGCAATTTCGATTGTGCATGTCAAGTTCATCTTGTTCTTCTTTCCATTCCAAATCCTACCAGCACAACAGCTTGCAAAATAATCTGTTTGCTAATGGATGAGTCGATTAACGAATTTGCTAACCCTGGTAGATACCATTAACCAAGGTATTATCCCGACCTGCAATAATAGTATAGAACAGTTAGAAGCAACATTGAGAAGTTATAAACGGTAGAATGCATACTGCTGACAATTACGAAAATTTTACATGTTACCATTATATTTACCAAATTACTCCAGAAAATCAAAAGGAAAATTAAGAGGTGGAGGAGCTAAAATGATGTTTCTATGAAAGCAGGCTTAAAATTCTGTCCAGTAGATTGAATATGCAGATTTTGTCTCCCCAAGTTATTTGATAACCTTGAGTAATAGAACTATTCAAAAAGAGCTTCCAAAACCAAGTAGTGATGATTTTCTTATGACTCCCCACGATATCATTACAGCTACTAGATAAAAACATATTTTTTTAAAAAAAAAAATCCCTGTCACAAGCTACTATAGACACACTATCATATCGAAAAGCTCTCAAGTCTTATTCTTCAACTGGCATACAGTTTTCTTGTAAATGTTTTACCATATGTCTCTGTTGAACTTTCTCTCTATCAGTATCATGGCATAACAAGTATCAAGAGACTGTTATAACTTATAAAGTGGATCAAATCCTCACTTACACCAATAAAAAAAAAGATAAATCTAAGACCAGCACGTACCACAGTAAGGACCTAATTAGACAGATCGCCTCAAACATTTTTTTTTATAAATATAAAAAATCAATTGGAAAGAAACTCGTAATAATTTACCATAACGATGTCGTTTTGAACCCCTCCAGACCGCCAAGATAGTAATTTCCCTACAAAACAGTGTACAATATTTTCACAATTCAAAACAAAAGCTTATCGTGATAAGAAGTAAGCTGTTTATCTTTGTTTTGAAAGTATGTCACAGGAATTAACCACAGCAAGCTAACAAATCTGGCAGGCTTTAGTGAACCAAGAGAATCGGTTTACAACCTAACCTAAGAAATTAATCTAGTAACCATAATAGTATTACCAAAAGGTTGAACAAGTTGCTGAGATATAATAGCCACAGGAGCCTTCCAAAACCATAAAAGCAGCACTGCATATGTGAAAACCTACATGGCACAACTAAATAAGTATCTCGTAAGCCTCAATAAGGATAATTGTAAACTCAAAAATATAATTTTCTGGAAATACCTTTGAGATGAATATAGCTTTCAGATACAGATCATATGACATTTTTATCTCTTTGCCATGTAAATCATGACCTGCAAATCAATTTAGACTATAAATTTTCCATCGTTGTCAGTAAAGATATAAAAATGACAAGCAATAATGAATACTAGATCTATGAAGTAGGAAGGCAGTGAAACTATCACTATTTACTAATTGATAAATTAAACAGTACACTATTTGATGTGCAAGCACTGTAATATATACTTTCCTAATTGTTAGACTTGAATACAGGAAATTTAAACCCTCATGACACCCTCACAAAGAGCATAAGCACATCAATTTTGATTTTGCAATCTGGAGAGTCAACTAGTTTGAAGATCTTGTGCCAGCTTAGCTTTTCACTGCTCCCAGTGATAACACATTGTTGGCAACTACAGTCACTTTAAATAACAAAATCAATTTTCATGTTTATCCTCAAAAAGCATGTGGTACCCAAGTCATGAAAGCAGTGAGACCATGACAGACTACATTTAACATTGGATGGAAGGTTATGGAAGGGAAATGAAGGGCTTGGGGGTTTAGCTAATCCCTCACAACCTCTCCAAAATCTAATTTTCCAGTTTCCTCAATTTGGGGGGTTCTGGAAGAAATTATGTCCTCCTTTCCTTTCCCCTTCAACTCCCAAACAAACCCTTAAGGTTCAAGCATCATCGAAATTGATTTCTTTGAGAGGAGAAATTTTTTCTTCTTGATGCACTTCTCTAAGAGTACTATTGTCCAATTCAAAATCTTGTAATGAAGAGAAACAATAAGAGAAAAGAAAAGAAACAAATAATGAAATCAAAACCAGCTCTATTATAGATGCAAAGTGCAGATTTACAACCTCTATTCAGATGGCATTGTTTGATTGGACAGTAGATCACTATTGCTGTATTAACTTTGGTTACTGTGTGGTGCTTACTGCTTATATACACATAAAGTCATTCTTTTTAATAATCTTCCATCGTCAAACTCAAATATTGTTTCAAGTTTTTATTTAGGTATGGCGGCATAATTTTCATGAAAGCAAATTCAGAACAATATCTCAGTTTATATTTACATAGAAAACTAAAGGTAGAATGGCTTGCAACAGGAAATAAGCTCACAATTAGAAAGTTCCTTCTCCTTAGCAGCTGCCAGTCTTCTAAGTTTTGCTGCCTGTGCAAAGGTTGACGGCCTGAGAGGACAAAAAAGTGACTCATACTATCACATTCGCATTTGAAATTCAAATTTTGTGTCAGTAAGACATTTCTCTAAACAGACCGTAAACCACATTTATATTGTAAGCATAGTTGGAATAGAAGTTGGCAATAAAACTTACGGGGATAAAACAAGTGTATTGAAAATAAATAGTGTTTCAAAGAAGAACATCTACATCTAAGGCCACATTTGCACTGACATCTAACGTCTCAAACACCCTTTTTTCATATGAGGAGATATTGGTTAAAACACGTAATTCACTTACTGTGACAGGGAGCTTGCCTCCTTCAAGAGTTTTTTTATTTCTCCATGCAACTGAATTTCTTTTTCACTTTTGGTTGCCTTCTGTAACAAGAGGATAGGAGTAAAGGAATAAATATCACAATTAAAACACCAATGTGTTACGACGCACAGTAAGAGATAGTCAGCACATGAACTAGTAGAGAGACAATACACTATCGTTGAGAGATTATGCAAATCTCATGAAATGTCCACAATATTGTATGAACCAATTATTCGCAGCTGGCCAGAGTGTGAAACAGATTCTCAACCACTAGGCCTAGAATGTCACACAATACAAGCTTTGAGCAAACAACAATCCTCCTGAATTTTAGAAAGAGAAATGTGAAACAGATTTTATATGGTTTTAAGGAGTATACGAATTAGAAGATTTATTTAAAAAGCAATTACTATGCCAAGTAAAGTACCAGTTCAATTTGAGCAACAAGTAAATAGGTAGATTGCAAACCAGATATCTAAATTATATTATATCCAAACCCGGAAAGAGCTTTTGAATACTGAATTTAGAACCATTATAACAATCACTAACAAGTAGAAATGGTGAAGCATATCTTAAAATTCCCATCTCATTTTCACGATTATCGTCTCTATCGAGGCACTATCTTAGACTTACTAGAATGATTCATTAGAGAGAAAAAGAGAGAGAGAGAGAGAGAGAGAGAGATCGATGGATACCTTCTTTAAGATTTTCAAGTACTTGGTTACGAACTGAAAAGCGACAACGATCATCAAAATTAAAGGAGCTGCTAGCGAGCTTGGATGATAATCTTGGCTTCCTTCGTCTACCATGATTAATGTGCCTCCTTCTCAATTCTACGAAATGACCTATTCCTATTGAGAGCACCTGGGATCCACAAGCTGAAGGGTGGTGTATCAAATTAAACACTGATGCAGCTTTTAAGGATGGGGTGGCTTATGCAGCTCTTCTTGCTACTATTCATCTCACAAAAATTGAGGGGCTATCGCTGCTTTTGCTCTTCTGCTTTAATGCAAGGCAATTCTGAAGGCATGCCTGGTCGCGTCGTTTTTAACCCCTTCGCAGTTATGGTAGAATCATATGTTAAGGTACCTATCGCCTATCGATGCTATTCTGTGTGAGTCATAGGCTCCGTGGGAGGCCCATATACTGGTTGAGGAGATTCAAGAAGTCAGAAGTGTTACGAGTCTTTTTGCTGAAAAACTTCTGAAATTCATTCAATAAGTGTTAGTGGTCCAATTAAATCTTTCTGTATGTTGGGTCCATTTGAACTCCGTCGTTTGATTTACTGGCCCAACAGAAATTACTGCTTTATATTTTGGATCATATTTGGGCTTCATCATTCTAGCTCAATACATAAGTCAATGATTTCTTTTCACAGCAAAAAAAAAAAAAACAAGTCAATGATTTCTTTGATTATATCTATAGTTTCTCAAAACATATTGAATAGCAGAGGTTGTCTTTGACTATGCTAGTCACAGGATAGGACATACACTTAAACGTGTTAATGGATGGTTTAAAAATAAATTTAAGAAATATAATGCAAATTAAGAGATGGTTTAAAATATAAATGAATTTAAGACTACACACATTATTTCAGGATTCCGCCTTATGGTGTTAATTTGTTGTTTACCTGAAATTTAACACTTCGTTCATAATTATATTCTTAAAATAGGAATAATATGTCATTTCAATACCCACCAGGCCACCACTCGCAAATATATTGCTATTCTGATTATATTTTTCAATTAATAAAACTTTCAAATAAAATAAAGACCATAGTGATAAAAAGAAAAAAGAAAAGTGGTATATAAAAATAAAACCAGGAGTTCAATTATTTAAATTTTTTTTTTCTATCACTTCATAACATCAGTTTTTGATCAATCATCTACTAACCAACAAATATATAAAGGTGTTCTGGATTATATGAGACCAAAAATAGCTACGAAAAGTTATAAAAGAAAAGTCTGTTGTTTCTTATCTGGGGTATATATACCTTTGTGTCTCATACCGCACACGTGCATCGTGCAGCACTATAATGTATAGGGTTCTCAAAGCACAAGGAATTTTTTTTTAACTTAGATATTAAGAATATAGATGACTGATCCATCTTTATAACTCACGAACACGATATATTATTTCAAATAATGAAGAGTTGTTGTTGTGAAGGGGAAAAAAATGAAAGAAAAGTTGTTGAGTTGACAAAGTGTAATACCCCTCGTCATCATCATTATTCAATTCTTTATCAATAATTAAATAAAAGTTTCTTTGTCAAAAATAAAATATTTACCTTACAAATTACAATACATATTTACATATATTTTTTAAAAAATATTATAAAAATAGAATAAACATTTAAGTCAGTCATAAAATTATTATAATAATATCATAACTATTAAGATCAAGCACAAAAAGACTTGATATCGAATTCTAAAAAGCTCTTAAACTTTAAAAAATAAATACATAATCACTTAAGCTATTTTGAGATTAAATAAAAAAAAAAATTGGGCCTTGCAATTAAATAAGAGTTTATGCATTCATAAAACAAAATAAAAAGTTTACGCAAATCAAATAAAAAAAAAACCATATGTTTTGCACCATATATTGACTAAGCCCTCAAAAAATTGAAAAATAATAATTTTTTTTAATTTTTTTCATATTTATTAAATTTGACTAATCCCTCAAAAACATAAAGATTTAAAGTTTAATCCGGAATGTTTTTGGGTGATAATTTAATCCGGAAAATTTGACTATTTATTATTTTGGGTCTGGACATACATCATCACAGTCGTGTTGTATCTAAATGGACTCTTATATGTATCCAACAGAACAGAACCGGTCCAACCCAAAATATCCGAATACTGATTTTACGAACCTAACCCTAAGGCATAAAATATCGCTTGCGCATCTTCCGTGGCGCGATCTTCATGTTTTCGTGGTAGATTCGCAAAAGCATTCACTGCCAAAGGGTACACTAGTCATTTAATCTGAAGGATTAAACGTATCAGTCATATTTAAAGCAAAAAACTATGCCCACGTGTCCACGATTTGTACTGTTCAGGCTTCGAGGGATTGATTAGTTCTCCGAATACACACACAGAGGAAACACAAGTAATATTGGAAGCGAACGTGAGAGCGAATAGTGTAAGAGCACACGGATCGCTGACATGGCAAAAGATTTTCGAAATCCCGCCTAAACCCGGACTTCAATTTTTTCGTGATTCAATCTTAATATTTTGGCTACCCCTGGCTCCCCCTTCTTATCCCCTCTCGCGCTTACGCTAAAGCGCACACACGCACCAAGGAAGGCGTAGCATATCTGCGATATACACTGTCTCTCATCTTCTTCGTGGAAAAACCCTACGTTCGAGGTGACTCGGGAACCCTTGCGGCTCTGACTCAGCCGAGGTTTACCGATTTCCGACCGATCCTTATCGATTTTCATCGTTTATCTGCAGGATCACCATGCCGAAAGCTAAAGCTGATGTGAAAGCGACCGATAATAGGTAAAATGCATGATTTTCGTATTTGTTCAGACTTCAAATTACGAGTCACTCATAGCCATTTAGATCTGAATCATGCAACTCAGAGTTCAGCTTGTCATATTAATTTCTTTAACTGTTGTTATTGATCACTTTTGTTCGTTAAATTTTATAGGTTGAAGCGCAAGGGCGCTGGAGCCGGGAGGAAGCAGACAAAGAAAGCTGCCAAGGATCCAAACAAGCCGAAGAAACCTCCGAGTGCCTTCTTTGTTTTCATGTAAGGATCGCCGTTGGAAAATTTCAAATTCGTTTCCGTTATCAGATTGTGCTTTATTGTCTCGATTATTGTCATTTTCGGATTATTATTATTATGCTTTAATATGATTACAGGTCGGATTTCAGAGAGATATACAAAAAGGAGCATCCGGCCAACAAATCCGTCTCTGTTGTGAGTGATCTGACCCGCTATATGTTTCGGTTTTTGGTAATTTCTCAGTTATTCGTTTTCTGATTTACATTATGCTGTGGAAATGATTTAGGTCGGAAAAGCTGGTGGTGATAGGTGGAAATCGTTGTCTGATGCTGTGAGTATTTATTTATTTTTTAATTTAAATTAGATATAAGTTCTGTATCACTTCTAGTGATAAGTTTTGTCTCCTTTGACTGTTCTGCCACGTGATTCAAACAATATTTGATTCAATCTGCTCGTTAAAACCTGTCAGGAGAAAGCTCCATTCATAGCGAAGGCAGAGAAGAAGAAACACGAGTACGAGAAGATCATGCTGGCATACAATAAGAGATTGGTAATTAGTTTTTCCCTCTTTAACGTTCTAATTCGTGCGGTGATGATGAATGTTTTCTAGTTTATTATCTTAATTGTATGGGGATTTATTCTGTTTTTCTCATTTTTTAATTATAATTATATGTGGATTTGATGTAATAGGCTGAGGGTAAAAATCCATCAGAGGAAGAGGAGTCTGACAAGTCTAGGTCTGAGGTGAATGATGAAGAGGGAGATGAGGAGAGTGGGGAGGTAGATTCCTCCTACTATAGATTTCATTGTTGATTGTCAATATAGTTTTTATCTTAATAATGCTTTGCTTATTTCTTTTAAACTTCTGAATTTTAATTTGCTTCGTTCGTCGTTCTTCTGTAGGAGGAAGAAGATGATGAGTGAAAGATGGTGGCACGGGAAGCTGGTTAGGTGGAATATTATTTTGCATAGGTTCTCTTGAGTATGGATAACCTGAACCTCTTATTCCATAGGTGGTTTCTGATAAATAGTTTCTTTTGCTGCTCTTCCTAGATATTAGATTAGAGCACAGTCTAGTAGGTTCAGTATCATGATCTTGTACTTAAGCCAATTTCTCTTGGTCATAAATACAAACTGAGCTTTCTATGATACATTTTGATTCTCATGTGGAACCATGGTGGTCTCTGTTCATATCTTTTTCGCTTGATGAAATGCCCACTGCCTTGACTTGTTGGTTTTGGTTCTTTGGTTTAAGTTTTGAAACCGTTGAGTTCGGTGTTCGCCTTTGGCTTGTAAGGTTAAAAAGGGGTTGAAATTGCAGTGTCGTCTTGATGTCCCAAATATTGAAACTGGATAGTCATTGTCCTCGTTTTGCTACACTCTCGAACCAAATACATTGTTCCTTTGACCATGCGGATCATGTTGCATTTTATTACTGGGATAGGTCCATTATTCTTCCTTCTTTTTGGGTCTTGTGTAGGCCATTCTGGATAAACAATTGAGAGTCTCTTCATTTCTCGCTTAATTATCAATAATCATTTTGGATGTGCACTTCAGTCGATTAGAAAATTTATGGCCTAAATGTTGAAAATGGAAATATATTCTGTACTATCAGAGCCCTGGTTTTGAACTGCTGAAAGTATTCATTTTTGTTGGTCTCTCTTCAATACCGCGGTTTGCAATCGATCAATTTCATGGAGACGAGGACTATATAATTCGTTTATTATTCGTAGTCCTCGCCTTCTCCCTAGTATTCAAAGCTTTGAATATTACAGTTTGATGGCTTGCTATTCATTTTACGGTGTATATGTCATGAAATTTTACATTAACGTCGTTGGTGGTTTAAGGACACTCGTTATTAATGCTATTGCTTCTGGTTCTTTGTTTTTGTTGTGTAAAAGTTTCTGGTTCATAATTGAATAAGGCACATCTTGGAAATAATTAAGCGTAAACCTCCTATACTACCATTTTATATAATAAAGATTATAGGATATTCTGCAGCAACCTGTGTGCTGAAAAAAGGAGTGAAATAAAGCAAAAGAAAAAGGTGTAATTTGATTCATTTAAATGACATCACAATAAATATTTGCTTCTAGAGAAGCCAAACTGTCAAAATACCATGGAGACTGGAGAGGGAAGTTTGCAAACAAAAGACTAAATAATCCACTTGCAATATACGTATATAACTTCTGTAAGCTTTAAATCTCAAAAAGAAAAATAGTATTTTCTAAGCATTTTCGATATTTCAGTGTATTCGATTTGGTCCCTATCCACAATTTAGTCCAGCAATGAACTAGAATTAGATTTATTGAGACCTCTCACCCCTCATAAAGCACCCCCATGAACCACCCCCACACCCCCCCCCCCTCCCCGGCGGCGCCCGCTTTCCAACATTCCCCTTGAATTATTCATTTACCCAAAAGAAAGAAAAAAATAAAAATAAAAACCAGTCAACGACTCAATTAGATCCCCAATGGCCCGGTTGTTTCCGGGCTTTGGCCTCAATTTTTGTGTATATATATTAGGCCCATTACCGTATATCGCCGAATTGGCATTGTTCTGAACGGCTTCACTTTGCGGAAGTCCCATTTCACTCTCCATAGCGAGCGAGCGAGCGAGGGAGAGAGAATGGCAGGTACCGGCAAATGCTTACTCATCACCGGTCCTCCTGTAAGTCCTCATTACGTGTCTGTTTTTCCTGATCATTTTCTCGTCTCCCAAACAGCATTTTCTGAATTTACTATAGCAACTTAACTCATCGTTGATGCTTCTTTTTATACATTTTTTTTGTTGATTCATTTTCTGCTCAGGGTGTGGGTAAAAGCACTCTTGTCATGAGAGTGGTCGAGAGCCTCAAGGCCTCAAACCCTAACCTCAAGCTTCAGGGTTTCTACACTCGTAAGCTCCTCTTCTTCCTATGTCTCCCTGGCTCCGCATGATTTCGGATCCTTTTTATGCGTGAATCATGAATTTATACCTTGTGGAAATGATTATGCTCATTTTGTAGGTGAAGTTAGAAGAGGAAGCGAGAGAATTGGTTTTGAAGTGGTCACTTTGGATGGCCGCACAGGTCCACTTGCCTCCTCCAACATTTCGAGGTACATCTTGATCCTTTTCTTTTCATTTTCCCCCCTTTTCATATGCTTATAATGATTATTCTGGATCACTGAATTTAACTTAAGAGGGAACCTTTTACTTTGTTCTGCTCTAATTGCTTACAGTTAGGTTGATAACAATCTGCAATTGACATTTTCTGGCATGCATTAGAAGGAGCGGTAGTTTTTTTTTTTTTTTTAATTTGTTAATTTTTATTTGCGGGGATTCTATGATACTACGTAAGCATGTCATACTACACTGACGTGGCAAACATACATAATTTTCATATTTTATTATATATAAAATATAATTTATTTAATTTTTTAAACAAACTTAAAAACATTTAATTTGTACACATGTCATTCATTTATTGGTTATTTTTATGTAGTATGACATACTACATAAATACTAAAAGTATCTAAGAAACCTCCTTTTATTTGTCAAGGATGATGCTTTAGGTTTTCAAGCGCAAAGATGCACTGAATTAATTGACCAAGTCATCTATTGCGTTGTCAATTTATTTAAAGGATGTTATTTAATGGCAGCCCAGAGTCTCTTAGATGGCCTGCTGTTGGGAAGTATAAAGTTGACATAGCATCTTTTGAGTCTCTGGCACTGCCTGAGTTGCAGGTGAGCTGGTATCCTCCAGGTGGTTGTTTATTGCTTGTGAATGACATTCTGGTCACGCAAATATTAATAGTAGTAGCTAATAACTAAAAAAATAGAAAGGGGGGTTTCTGTTTTTCTTTTTGAGTGAAGAGGAGAAATACTTAGTGAGAAGGTCCCCATCCTTCCTGAGTTTACTGTCATAGTAGGAAATTATATTATTTATACTGTTTATCTGTCCGAACATGTCATCCACCTTACATGCATGTCAATGCATATCTAAAATCAGGTATGGTGCTCCTTAACTCTTTCATAGCAACAACTGTATTCAAAAGTTTTTTTTTTGGATAATAACAACTGTATTCAAAAGATGAGAGTTATATTTGAGTGTAGATTTGACATTAAGGATGTAGAAGCATATTTCGTGCAATATGTTAGATCACTCTTTGAAGGTCTAAATACAATCTATTATTAGGTCAGAGAAGATACTGATCTCTTCATCATTGATGAAGTTGGTAAGATGGAACTATACAGTTCGTCATTCTTCCCTACGGTTCTAAAAGTTTTGGAGTCAAATATCCCAATTTTGGCTTCAGTTCCAATTCCAAAATTTGGCAGAGATATACCTGGAGGTAATTTCTTGGACTTTCATGTTCTCCTACACGCCTTATTTCTCTCCTAATAATCTTAATCTTATCGAGACTCTCTTAAGTAGGATTTACTTTGTTTTTTGACTCTTTTAATGAATGAGATAAGACTAAATGTCTCACAAGACCTCATAAATGCTTAATAGAAATGAAGCTCAAGTTTGAGATGTTGGAGTGCTCTCTTTATGTCCGAAGTTATAAATGACTACTGTTTACAGTTGCAAGGTTGAAGAATCATCCTGGGGCAGATCTAATTACCTTGAGCGTTAACAAAAGAGATGCTGTTAGAGAACAGATACGCTCCCTATTGGAAGACTTGTTGAGAAAACATTAGTTCTTGCAAAGTTTGCTGTCTTAGATCATGCCACATTCCTATCTTTCTTAAAGTTGTAAGTGAAATTTGATTAGCTAATCTTTTATCAAAAAGCAAAAGAAAATCTTGATGAGCTACTTGGTGTTTTTTGGAGATGTAAAATACTTAGGTAAAATTTTAAGGCGTGAATATGTTCATCATACAAAATGGATGTTTTACCTTTTTGAACTTTAACACTTCTGTTTGTTGTATAGTGTCTGTTCAAATATTCCAAGGAGCTTGAATGATATATTTAAGGAAACTGTAAAAAGCATAGGGAAGAAATATTCCAAGGTTCAATTACGGACAATCTCATGATAAGGTAAAAAGAATAGGGAAGAAATTGTAATGAGGAAACTATAAATCTCACAATCTACTAACATATGGGTGTGGTCCGGTGGATAATAAGAGAACTCAAGAACTCAATGAATATCAATCCAAAACTAAAGCCTAATAGGAAAAAAAAATCTCAAAACTAAAACCAACATACAGAAATAAAAAAATCTGTAAGTGAAAAAAATAAAACAATTCATAGCTTAACTCTAATCAGGTAATTGATATGGCTCATCAACTTTGTCTATCATGTTCAGCAGTTCGCAGCACTTGTTTTGCCAGTGATGAAAATGATCTTGCTGTATCTTGCATATCTGCAGCTCGAAGGTTGATACCCTGCACATATAAGGGAAACTGAACAAACAAATTTTGGAGGGCCCCCTTCTCTTTTTCCTTACATACACATACAATGGCATAGGCTATCATAATAGTTATGTGCTTGTGTTAGTAAAATTTCACTATTTTGTGTACATGGAAGATACCTGCAACTTCTTCACGTTCTCCTGCAGCTTGCTTTCCGCCAGTTTAGCAGCGCCTGTTTCCTGCATCCCCAGATTCATGATTGATGCATGTTTATCCAGCAAAATTTTAGGACAGTATATTGCAGTACTAATTTATGGTGGAATGTAGTACTTACATTGGATGAAGAAAACCCATATCTCCTTTTAATTTGATCAATTGCACCAACTTTTTCATCCAGTTGCTCTTCCTTACCTGATGTTTTCTGGGAGTTGCCTTTCATCTCTTTCAATCTTCCTATATATTGGATGTTCAACTAAATCAGTTAGCATTCAAACTTTTTTGCTCATCTAAGAACAGCGAGGCTAACTAACTCAAATTATAAGCTTCTAACATTCGTAGATTAATAGTTTAGAGGTTCATGCTTCTGTTTGTTTGCAATTTGTAATTCGTTGAGTTCTCCACAATGCAGTTTCACTTGCTAAAGTAGCTGGCTTTTTAGAAGATAATGCCAATCTAAAGCAGCGATAATGCTGTTGGATAATCTTCTTTTAGTGCATCCACCTTAATCCTCAACTAGTAATATGTTAAATCATTCCTCTAATATTCACAATTAAGTCAGTATATGAACTATGTTTCCTTGAAACACATTCCTTCCTTCGTCTTTCTTCTTTTGTGGGGGGCGGGCGTTAAAAACATGTGTTACTATTGATCCAAACAGTCTATCAAACATATATATAACAACATGTACCATATAAGGGATTCTACCTCCGTTGTTGATGCAAAGCAACAATTACATGACCCTTGCATTTTGCCACAAATCCAACGACAGAAAACATGATGCATAATTAAAGTGATTATTGTCAGCAAACATTGTCTATATTTTGACATAATTGGGATCCGTAACGAGCTCCTGACCTCTGTATAAACTAATGTTCTTTGAGACTTTTTTTATCGCATAAGGAGTCACTCAAGTGCTTATCAGTATGCTATGAATGATTTTTTTTTTTTTTTTTTGTTAAGAAAGCTACAAATAATTCACAAAAGGAAGTTGAATCGTTGTTACTGACCTTTTAGAGCCTGAAATTTGCCAGCTAATTTCTTCTTATGTAGAGCTCCCAATATATTTGGTTCCTTGCGTTTTTCTCCAGGATCTTCTAGGTCAATGTCATCTATACAGAAGGGAAAAATGTTACTTGAATAAACTATCTCAAGACTCTCAAGAATCCATTTGTTATAAACGGATTGATGCACATCTAAGATACGGAGAACCAGCGGAACTGCCTTAGGAAGCAGATTGACCACGAATTTGGTCATGGGTTATAACATTTGGGCTTAAAGCCACCAACAAGCAGAACAGAGGAATTCTTAAACAAGCACGAATGACAAATTTACAGTGTCCACCTTAAGATTAAAGTAATAATATTCAGTAGCACATATATCAGAAACTGATGTACCTATGTTCAACTCCAGCTCATCTTCATCCACGGTCAGGTTATCTGTATTGTCAGTTTCACATGGGAAATTAGCATTTGAAAAGATCGCTGAGAGTTCTTGAATACTTTCTTTAGAATCTTCTGTTTCCATGATGGGCACATGCTTTTCTTTATTGCCAGTAATATCTTTGATAACGGAGCTGAATATACCCTGGCAACCCAAAACAATAAGATTAAATACCTTTAGTTGCAGCGGCACTTGCAACAATAACGGAGTAGAGTAATTAAAAACTATTGTTTACCTTTTTCTTTTCCTTACGGATGACAGGGCCAGGGACAAGCTCTTCTTGTGGTGGCACCCTTTCTTTCCTGTAGATGCAGCTGACACAGTCCAAAAGCCTACAATTACGTAAAGCAAAATGTAAAAACGGTGGCACTACGAGTGCTTATTTACTGAAATGGAGCTTTCATCTTCCGCTCTGCTGAAAGTCAAAGTAGAAGTCTAAAAAGAGAGGGGAAAAAGAAAAAAATAATAGGCTGTAAATCTCTTTCCTGAAGGAAACATATAATTCCTAGAGTCATACGTAAATATGGAAATTTTCAACAATCTCCATTATCCAGCGATATATACCTGAAAATGGTTCTTTGAACCAACAATGAAACAACAAAAATTTCCTGGTCGCCATTCACCTGAAAATTTAAGTTGAGTTATTTTTAAGCTATAAATATCTACAGAAGCATGTCATGATGCAGTTTTATTGTTCTGGTGATATATAATGTCATACCAAAACAAGATCTCCTCCAGATGAACAGCATATCTGGGTATCAGAAAATGACTTCAATTTTGGAGGTGAATGTGTGAAACCTCTAATTGAAGTATCCACTATCAGGGTTAATTCTGGCAAAGACCTAATATTTGGAAAATAAATGTCTATCAAATCGTTCAAAACAAATACACATCAGAAAACATGTCAGCAATTGACTAACTCTGATTGGTAAAGGTTCTGGTTTTAAGCTCCTAGCAAACAAAATTCGTGCTTCTAAAAAATAAAAATAAAAATTACTACCTATTTGGTGGACTATGAAATAACCAAGCACTGTTTTTCCTTATTTCCTAAGACAAATGAAAATCAGCAAAGTTTCAAATAAACTTTAGTTTCAAGTTATTTACTATTTTACTTGATACGAAATGCCGTTTTAAAGTTTGATTCACAAAGTACATTCGAATTAGGCCAGCTTATTATGGAAGAAAAATAGTGTGGCCTGCAATAACATATTTTTGTCTGCTTATTTTATTATTGAAAGAGAAAACTTCAATCAAGCAGAGATTGATATCTAAAACTTCACACCAAAATGCTGAAAGTATTCTCTTATGTCAGATAGTCATCAATATTATAGAATGAGAAAACCACCACCTTAATTCTATTTTTCCAGTCGTAAAGAGGAGTATAAGGCCAAGACCAGAGGGGCTGTAAAATGTTGCTGCCGAGCAACAGCAAGAGGATTGAAACTTCTTCTTGTGAAGAACCTTTTTAATTCCCTAAAACGTTATGCAAAGGTAATAGTAGGCATTAGTTAACATTCTGCTGTAGTTCATGAATGTAGACAGAAGTACAGCACATTTTACCTGAACAACGTGCTCTAAAGAATAGACATACAAAGCTTTCTCAGAACATAGCAAAATGGTTGATTCACCTTGTCCATCTGTAGAGCAAAACAGAGAGACTCTTTTCAATAAGATTCTTCTGTATTGTAAAAAACAGCACTGATACTAATGAAATAAGCATTCACTCGCTAAAATCAGTAAGTTTTGTTTTTATTATTACTATTATCATTGACGACTGTGTCAACTATGAAACCCTTACTCAGCAGCACTTACCCAAAACCTGCATAAATAGAGCTTTTGAGGGTTTCTTAGGATGAACCGTGCCGGTGCTCTGTGTGTTTCCAGTTTTAGTATCAAGTGCCAAAACAGATGAATCCTTTGTTCCAACTGCTAAAATGTTCCTCTCAAAACCATGCAAACTGCAGGTTTGGAACTGCAGAGAGATGATGCCAGTACAAATTTCACTTGCTATGTGTTTCTCATATAACACAGTGGGGCCTTCCATGTCAATTACAGAAACCTGTAAGAAAATTGTGTTCATAAACTTTATTGTTTACATCACTTCTGAAAGATAACAAACAAAATTAATCATAGAAGCAAAAGAAACCAAATGTAGTGAGTGAGTTCTGTACAATACACACAATCAGTTTCAGTTATATTCTATAAAAGAAAGTTTAGAATATTTAAGAATTACTTATAAAGAAGAAGTAGCATAGAGATTGGTCCCTCCCTTTGTAAATGATCCGTGCTAATAGTTAAATTGTTAAATGAAAGTTTGCACCTTTAAATAATTAAATTCACCTAATGAACCCTTAAATTATCAAGTCTATATCTTGTAACACCCCAAAACTGACATTGTTGAAGATCAGACCAGTCAATGGGTCTCTGGTAATTAAATTTGTACGAACCACATAAATTTCCTTCTTTGAATACGTGGGAAAGTGAATGAACCCAAACTACATTGCCAAATTAAGAAAAAGTAGCTCACATATCCTTCTTCAGAACCAACAGCAAGATATCTTGAGCTGTGATCTGTGTTCAATGAAAGTACAGTACCATTGATTTTTACAAGTTTCACACTCTGGATTACATGATCGGTCCCTTTCTTTGTACCTCCTGCCAAAGGGGAATGAAACCGTAAGTTACTTTCAGACAAAAATGTGAAGCATGTTCGCATTTTGATAATTAAGCAACAGCAAAACCTCTAAAGTAAGTCATTTGCTAAGTAATACCAGTAAGAGACATGAAGCTGTTCGTAGCATATGGTTCAGGTTTGAATTTAAATATGCGAACCTGTAGATCATATTTATATCAAACACACTATAAAATCACCTCTACAGGAGATGGAGAGAGGAGAGAAGAAAGAAAGAAATGAAACGAATATGATATTTCTTTCGCAAAATTCGAAATTCAAAAGGAACCTCACCGTTCCATTCTGGTCTCCAGAAACAAGAAGCGGAAAGTTGATATCAAAATATAATGCCGTCAGGGCTATACCACTTAAAGAAAAGTCATTCTCACTCTGCATGGAAATGAAGGAAAAGAAAAAAAAAAATTATTAGAAGTTAAAAAATAGTGGAAAAAGCTACCTACAATAATTATATGCTAGAGGAGAGAGAGGGGGCGGGGGGAGTACCTTAAATCCCTCCCAGAGCTATTTAAACCCAATTATTCAAAAGAAACACAAGGTGATTAGCAGTTCTCTAAAGCAGTTAGGTTGTATGCACCTCAAGAGATATGTATAGCAGTATAGATGTCCTTATCACTTTACCACTTGCTTTTATGGGACTTCAACGGACCTTAATTAGCCCAGTGCAATCAAGAACCTTTCATAACTAGGAATCTTAGTAAGAAGGAAGATAAAATAAGCCACCCACACCCATTTTATGGGAAAAACATTTAAATCTAATCTTATAAAACGCAACTTTGAGAACAAACTAATATTTTCTTTCGATTCAACTTGAGCACATAGAAAGTGTCATTACCTGTTGCTTTATTTGCAAAATTGAAACGAAAAATGGACAGGACGCATCCCAGAAAGTGACAGCTCCATTTATGTGTCCAGTTATGTACAAGTTTTTAACCTTTGAAAATCCAGTAAAGTTGGCAGAACTCAGGCTAATCCCATCTTTTTGTTTTGCCTCAATGGGAATAAGCTGTGGATAATTGTTGACCAGCTGAATGTAATCCTATGAGACCAGAGAAAGGGTAACGCCAAATCAGTAGAATTACATAGAATAATTACACTGTCAGAAAAATGGAGGTGGTCAAATAAAAGCATAATTTCACAACCATATTACCTCATCTGGAATTACCATGCAGGGATTGTCTGAGATGAATTTTGCTGCGGTGATACTTGAATCTGCCAATGGCAACTTCACAATCACTTCCTTTGGTAGTGAGGGTGTGGACCTAGACTGGCATTGTAGAAGATACCTTTCAATCAAACAGTCGTCAAACATATATATGTGTCCTGATTTCCCAAGCAAAAGGAAAGAATCTTGTTTATGCTTGTTTTGTTCACTTGAAGTTGATATGATCTCCATATCGACACAACACTCAGACAAATAAAGGCCCAACTTAATTGTGCGTGATTCAGTGTGCTCATTCAGCAATACCACCTGCTTCAAATATTTATTAATAGTAATCAAAATCCAAAAATAAATACAGGGAAATATATGAATAGCTAGAAAGAAACTATTCTCGCATTTTATTTTTACTATATGACAAAGCTGTTAAAATGAAAATTTAAATAGATGTGGAAATGATTGAACTTTGCAAATTGAGCCTAGCTCAAGTTCATTGATCCAAATCAAGATATGATACTTTCTGAAAGGCATAAGTTTATATAGGTAAGTATAGTTTGAAAGAAGAATAATAATGAAACACTATCATTCATGACTATCTCATTATTATCAAGAAATAAACATTTTGAAGCACAAAAACTGCAGGTTTAAGATTAAAGAAGCATATTAATATGAATGCTCCACCAAAGACAATACTTCAAGAATCATCTGACCAAATGCACATACCTGCAACAAGTTTGAAGATTCACTGTCAGAATATCCCATGACATATAGTCGACATGCCTTCCCATCTGCATAAATCCATTTTACTGCCCCTATGGAAATTTTATCTGATTTATATCCTAGGTTAAGCTTGAACATAGGAGTTTTTTGACCACTATAATCAGATGCTGAATCAGTTTTCATGCTCAGAGATGGGATGCTCCAAATGAAAATTTCTCCATTGTTGTACCCTACAACCACTTTACTTCCAAAAGGACACGCCCAACATGCAGCAGTCACTTTCTTTGTTTCATTATACAATGGTTGAGACATATTTCCACCAGTTCTGAAAATGGATTTGCTTTCTGGAATATCCCATAATATAATTTGGCCATTTCTAAAGATTATGAGAACCCTACATTGAACAAACAAGAGAGGAGAAGATTTGAAATCAAACATGATCAAAGAAAAGCATCCATCATATTAGTTGTATAGCAACGTTCCAAATGGTGGTCAGGTTTGTGGCGATCACCTCTTGCTTTCAGCTGCTGGTTGAGGCAGTATGTGTGTCACAACAGTATCATCAGACACTTCAGTTGGATTCCCTAAATAAAATGACTAAGCAGCTTAATATGACAGCAAAGTACTCCTAAAATAGAAGAAGGAGCGAAAAACAACTCTTACAGGACAAGCTTGAGCTTGTGTAAATATTAATTCTGTCTAGGATTATCTTGCAACGAGTTTTAATTATGTCCCAGAGGAAAAACCAAGACACCAGAATTCTAAAGATATACAACATGAACCATATCATCCTAAAGTTCACTGTTCATGGTTTTTGCTGATCATATTCAGTACCAAATGAAAAAGATTTAATTATCAAAGTAGAATATTTTTCCATATCAATTACTGGTTTAAAAAATCAAAAAATATGTCCACAGAAGATTGACCATGTTAGAATAGACACCATTTATCAAGTCAGAAAAACAAAAGGATAAAATATGTATTCACCATGAGAAGCTGAGAGAGGTATGGTGTATTTCATCTGTACTATATGCCATGGTTCCTGTTCAAGCTTTAAAACTGAAATGTTGCCACAAGAATCTCCAATGTACCTGACAATACAGATATATGTCCACAACCTTTGGTGCTTCTTCAAAAAAATATTTTCTTGAAAGATTTCAAAGAAATTACTTACATAAAGAGGCTATGTTTAATAACTGCAAAGCTTGTAATATCTTCTGTAACAATGTGCGCATCAACTAACAGCTTCTTGTCTATGTCCCAAACCTGATTGTTAAATTTCTTCACCATAATTAATATCTTAATAGAGTGTATGCTTAAACATAATATACAAAACCATATCGAATTGGTGATTCTTAATAGAGGAACAGTAATCAGTACCAATAAAATACATAGGCAATTCAAGAATTATAAATGGGGAAACAGTCCATAGGTAATACTTGCCTCAATATGGTTACTGAAAGTGATATTTACAAGGATGCCTTGGTTCTGGATGAACTGCATTCATGGTCATGGTATTATGAATACAAGAGGTTATATGGATAAGTCAAAAATGGCAATGAAAAAGGAAGGGAACATATAACCTGTAAAAACTTGCTAGGCACTGGGTCTCCAGATTCAAGGAGGGCTTGAGTGTTATCTTTTCCATATAGTTTAATCCGGCCATCCCTGTTCAAAATTTCAACAAAGAATCAGTTTCAAGCATTTCACAAAATTGGCAAACTAACAGGTAATTGAATTAACTACCCTGTAATAGCAAGACAAAGATTTACTCAACTAATTAAATAATTCAATACACAATACAGTGAGAGAAACATACCTTGTAGAAAGAGCTAGAATCTTCTGAATATTGTCATAAGCAAACTTGGTAGCAGTTGATGGGACCCCATAATGAAATACTATACGTGGGTCCACTTCGCTAGCTTTTAATCCATCTGATATTCCCCCAGGCTGCAGGCAGATTCACGATTCAAGTGAATCAAGACCTTTCAAAAACCGAACAGGAATTTCTAATTTTCTAGCTGCTATAGCTGCTTCTTTGCTCAGACACAAGTTAAACAATTCATCGAGAACGTGGAAAATTCAAAGATTTTTTGTTTGGTATTGCTTCTTGGGAAAACTAACGTCATTTTGTGCCTTCTAGTTCTGGGTACTCCGCTTGAGTTGTATTCCAATTATTTCATTAAACTTCTCTGTAACGAAAAACTATAACTTGATATGAAATTAGTGCAGAAAGACGAAGAACAGGGCAACGTCTTTCCCAGGTTTCCCTACCGTTTTCCCCGCTTCTGACTTTCCCTCCACCCTCGAGACTTGGATTCTTGTGGGCCTCTAACGAACATAACGGTTTCTAACACGGGCCCATCCTTGTAAATACCCTTTAGCATGTAATGGGCCCATAAAATGGCCTTGTAATTAAAATACCACCGACCATCACGTGAACCTGTCTTTAATTGTTTTTTGTTTTGCGTTCTAATAAGAACTAAAACTAAAATATTATTTTCATATAAGAAAAAAAACAATATATTATTTTGACTCATCCGCATTTATGTCTCTTATCTTTTGTTGCATTTATATAAGCCTATAAGCTCATAGTCGACTATAAACATTTTGAATAATTTATATTCAATGCAGAAACGTAAAAAAAAATACTTATTTCAATGCAGATAAGGCATACTTTTTTTCTGATTTGGCAATGATTAAATTATCAATACACTCAGCAATGTATAACATTTTAATCTTTCAGGGGAAGAAAAACATCAGCTCGAAGAAAGGCTTAAGAAGAAAAATAATTTTTATCTTGATTGGAAAACACAAATCGAATAGTCCTCTTTTCACTTGTTCTAGTAGACATAAAATTGAAGGTTTATTTCTCCAAACAGATGCAGCAATAATCATCAATCACATTGCCATCAATATATAGAAGGATCCACGTAGCGCTGAGTAAGAGGGAGAAGCAAAATATATCGCTGTAATGGCTATAATTATTTTCCTTTGGTTTTAGATTATTCTACGTTTCAGATAGGACAATAACTCAACCAAGATAAAAAATTTGGGAGGCGAAAGATTTTCCAATTGTATATTCCATTTCCATGTTTGAATTTTTATTAAATGAAAAAATTCGAGTAACGCTGCAGCATAAATGCGAATCCTGCTAAGCAAGACATGAATGGAATTAGCACAAAAAGAGAACAAAATAATTCTATACATGAATTAGCATAACAATGATTGCTAGATTATAACTATGTGAGCCACAGATAAGATCAACATCAGCCAAATCTTCACTATATCCATTATGGCCATTCTTGCTCATTCTTTACTTAAACAGACACAAGAGTTTAAACTAGAGAGTAGAGACAGAATACACTTTTAGCTCTGAATTTTTTTTTTTTAAAGAAGTTTAGCCCTGAAATTTTAATAATTTCTGAACTAAAATATACATATTCATATATAGACTAGGAGTAAAAAATAGCAGCAAGATCCAAAAGGATAGAATATTACTATTTCCGCTGAGAATCATCGGATTCATGAAAATTATGATTCGAACACTGAGATCAAAGTTTTCCGAGGAACGAAAACTGAAATTAACTTCAGAATCAAGCAAAAATGATCAAAATTCAAGATGAGAAAAGAAATTTGATCGCTGATGCTTCCAATAAACACTGAGCTAAGTTATCAAATCGAAGCAGAGCCACTTATGGTTTCCACAATGAACAAAACTATTGAAGCAGAGAAACAAAAAGAAAAAGCAGATTAAGGGAAGAAAATACAGAAAAATACGCTTACCTTCTTCATGGAAGCTTTCTCGACGAGCTTCTTGACGAACATTGTTCGAAGATCTGCGAGTCTGTAATCGGAGATTCAATTCCTGAAGAAGAGGAAGAGAAGAGAGCGCGCGCGAGCGAGCGAGGGAGAGAGACAGAGAGAAAGTGCTGAATGCGCTTTGTGATAACCGAACCGAACAGAGAGAGAAAGTTGTTAGTAGTTTAGTAGCGAGAGAGCAGTTGATTGCAGTTTCTTACTTTCGGATTTCGGTAATGGATTGGTTATAAGCAAGAGACAGTAAGAGCGAGCAGTTTTTATAACTTAAAATGGACAACAAAAAAAGGGTTATGACCAAATGGTAGGCACACGTGGACGGTGATTAGGTGATTGATGCGTTGCCGAAAAGAATATGTATGACCATCTTACTTCGTCTTCTCTGGTAGTCGACAAAAAGCCATAGAGAAGGACAATAAATAAAACAAAAATGAAAGGAAGCAATGCATAAAGGTTACCGTTTTCCTCGGACGAGTCGGACTGTAACACGTGGGCAATATCGGATTGCCATGTAGGACCCACTTGGTCCACTGGATATTATTGAGAGGTACGTGGCAGCACCGAAAGGGGATTGCTTGTTTGCTTTGCATTTTTATTTTTTTCGTTTTTCTTTTTTCAATTTTTTTTGGCAGTTTATTTATTTAGAAACTTTATTATCCTTTACTTTTATATTAATCAATTTATTAATACCATTAATCAGAAAAAACAAATATATATATATATGTATATATAGATTATGCATATATACAATTAGCCTTGGTAATAGCTGATATATGTCTAAATTGACATCAATGGTCATAGACTCATAGTTTAATCCTATATCTGGGGTTTGCTGCGAAATTTACTCAGCATGCCTTTTACGAAGATGTAATGGACATTAACCCACTACATAATCTTACCAGGGTGTCAAAATCCTATCAAATCGTGAAAAGTAAAGGTTGCAAATGGTAAAGCAAAATCACATAATCTCCTAACTTTTACCAAATATAAAGTATATTCTTTGACAAGTCTTATTTTTATTTTTTTAATCTAACAGCTTGGGCTGACTTATTAAACTTAGGATGAATTATCCATGTTTTAAGGGTTTCGTTGTCGAAACACTCATAATTATAACTTTGTGTTAATGAGTATTTTAAGACCATCATTAACATGAGAGACTTCAAACATAATACCATCTAATTGGTCTAGAGCCCAATTGATTTATTTGACAAGCACTTTTGATATAGAATTATCATATACCAAATTTAATATATGTCAAATATAGCACATAAGGTCATCAAGGTAGAAATTAAACTCAATCATATATCTCTTTAAAAAAACATAAGCAAAGCAAAGCAAAGAAAGGGGAAATGGCTTTCAACTGGTATTTATGAATAATATTACTCCTATTATTATTATTTTTTTATTATTGTGAGTGTAGTTAAATTTGAATTGTTAAAAAAAAAGTAAAACCTATTTTTGGTCCTTGAAAGATTGGTTCGGTGACACTTTAGTCCTTGAAAGATTTTTACCGACACTTTAGTCCCTAAAAGATCATTCCGTCCGCCATTTTAGTCTTCCGCTAAGGTCCGTTAATGAGACTTAACAGAAAATACCACGTGGTACGTTAAGTGCTGATGTGGTCGTCAATTGATGAAGTGACAAGCTTATGTGGTAGGACATTAGTAAAATGACACCGTTTTGTCTCATTTCTTCCCCGTATCTCTCATTTCTCTCTCTCTCTCTTCCCCTCCTCTCTCATTTATCTCTTTCTCTCTCTTCCCATCCTCTCTCATTTCTCTCTCTCTCTCTCTTCTCTCCAACTCTAACAACCTAGGCTCTCACCCTCTCTCTCGCACACCATAATGCTCCTCTCTTTGCAAACCATATGCATGAGTGTGGTTAGTGTAACTAATTAACAGGGATTTACAAATTAGTTGTTGAGTTGTGATAAGCGAAGAAGATCCTATCGTGTGCCTATCAAAAATCCTAAGTTCATGGCCTAAGTTCATGAAGTGCCAAATCAATGTGGAGTGGGTTGTGGGTTGCATGCATGGCTGAGTCATATAACTCGGGGTACACATAACTCACTGAGTCATGCAACTCGGACTGGGTATTGGACGTGGATGGATGTGGCCACGATTCTGCCACTATTCTGCTGCACTTGACTGGGACCTATCAAGTTGCTACAGTAAAAATGGGTTGCTGAGTCTCTCTCTGTTTTTCAGTTTCATGCATATGGTCTCCTCTGGGTATCACTTTGCTTGTGTTGCTGTCTTACTTACTTCAATTCTGTTAAACCATGATGGGTTATTCCCTTCTCTTTCATCACATCCTTGGATGCCAAAGAAAAGAACAGGGAACTCTTTATTAGGAAGAAAGTCTGAAGTCATCATCAAGGAAGTCGTATTATCTTTACATGCAATCAATTCTCCAT
>QAOA01002417.1:1310881-1466497 GCA_003255065.1 Cercis canadensis
TGATGGTTGATGAATTTTGAAAAACCTTGTATAATTTGTTTTAAAGATTATGTTGTCATGTTGGATGTTGTTGGTATTGGTCTTCTTAGACTTGTAACTTGTTGGATGATGATTGTTTGTTAATTGTTACTTTGTTAGAGTATTTAATTAGTTTTGGTTCTCTCTTAGATGATTTCAATTATGTAATGGAAAATTATTTGTCATTGATTTTATGTTTATCATTGATTTGGACTATTATTATTATTGATTGGCTGTTTTTTTTTTTTTTTTAAATTTTTGGCGGGCTGGCCCGCCTAACCCACAACCCATAGTGGGTTGGGTTGGGTTGAGGTTTTCTCAGCCCGCCCAAATGGCGGGCCAGCCCGCCCCGCCCCGTTTGGAGGCGGGTTGAGGCGGGCCGGCCCGTCTTGACAGCTCTACTGGTAGATGCATTGAGCCTAAATATTTCATTTTCTCGAAATTCAACATCCTTTTGGCCAAGGAGTTTCTCCAGAATGTAATCTGCTGCACTATTTGAGGGTGCACAAACAAGAATACGAGCATTCATATGATTTGTGTAGAGCTGGAGTACCGCTTCTACTATTGTCCTAGTCTTTCCCGTACCTGGAGGTCCATGAATCGTATAAGGTGGTGCTCCTTTGCAACCAAGAATCATCTTGACAGAACACATCTGCTCCTCATTAAGATCACTAGATACAGGCACCAGAGGAGTGGTTTCAATGTGCCTTATTCTGGATGATTCAGATGGAAAAAGGAATTCTCTTCCTATGGTGGTCTTCTTGTTTTATGTGTGGAAGGGATATGGTTGTGGTGGTGGTGGGGTATTTGAGCTTGAAGAAACAGAGGTGCGAGAAGAGGTTAGAGCCTAGGTTGTTGGAGTTGGAGAGAAGATAGAGAGAGATCCAAGCATTGTGATGTGTGAGAGAGAGGGTGAGAGCCTGGGTTGTTGGAGTTGGAGAGAAGAGAGAGAGAAAGGAGCATTGTGATGTGCGAGAGAGAGGGTGAGAGCCTAGGATGTTGGAGTTGGAGAGAAGAGAGAGAGAGAAATGAGAATGGAGGGGAAGAGAGAGATAAATGAGAGATACGGGGAAAAAAGAAAGAGAAATGAGAGAGGAGGGGAAGAAATAAGACAAAACGGTGTCGTTTTACTAATGCCTTGCCATATAAGCTTGCCACCTCATCAATTGACGGCCACATCAGCACTTAACGTGCCACGTGACATTTTTTGTTAAGTCTCATTAACGGACCCTAGCGGAGGACTAAAATGACTGACGGAATGTTCTTTCAGGGACTAAAGTGTCGGTAAAAATCTTTCAAGGACTAAAGTGTTACCGAACCAATCTTTCAATGACCAAAAAGGGGTTTTACTCTAAAAAAAATATAAATCGAGTATAGTTAAAACTATAACATATAAATTAAATTAAAACCAATTATAATGATAATAATTTAAAAAATAATACTAAGAGTAACTTTTATATCAATAAAATAATGTTAAAATATCACTGTTCGCAACAATGAGCCTTCTATTTTTCCCACCCAAATGAACATTCAGATAGAAGCTCTTATGTCTTTTATTTTTTTGCTGGAACATGAGCTCTTATGTCAAAAACAACAAAAAGAACCAGATGGCCCAAAAGATCACTTGAACGTGGTAAGGCTATACTGTGCTCTCCATGTATGGCATGGCAATCACCGTGGGGCATCAGTGGAAGGATTGGGCCTCATTTTAGCTCCTATCGAATTTTAATCATATTAGGGAAGTTTAAGGCTTTAGGCCCAAGTTTATATAGATCAAGTTGGGCCTCATTATGGGCCTTCATTTACTGAAGTTTTGGTTCAAACAACCGGCAGTGGGAATCTTCCTGGACCTACAGATGGTCCAGGGAAGTTATAACAAGCTTCCTAACAACAACGTAGCTCTGTCCCAAAACGACAGTGACAACTTTTACCAACCCCAGTCCCCGTATACGAAAAGGTGGCGGCGCTGTTATTGAGCCACGTGGTTGTGGTTAAAGTTAGCAAAAAGAATAGTTGTATGGTCCCCACTCCCCAGTTGAAAGTCGAATAGTTATAGATGTGATAATGGAGTCGTCAATCCCATAATGGGGACAGGTTTTTAAAGGGTTTAATGCACATGACGAACGCTCTCGACATCATTAGAGAAAGAAAGAGACCCTTTACAACCTAAGACCCATCGCCACCATTATCCTCATGAGTTGTAAGAGATTGGGTTCCCTCCCTTTTTCTTCTTTACGGGGAACCACACTCTCAGGAACCATTCTTCTTTTAGCACCTCAACTTTAATTTTAGATGTAAACGAATCCATAATTGGGCTAGCTATGGCCCATGGAGCTCTTCTCTTGGGAAAGTATCTATCTTTTTGCAATCAAAGTTGTTTTTTCATAGTTTTTTGTATACCAGCTTTTTGTTAATTGTCGAATGCTCTTTTACACATTTCATCTCCTATCCGAATGTCTACTGTTTAAGAGCTATAATCACGTTTGATTCTCCAATGTCTTTTTTCTTTTTCTTTTTCTTCTGGGCTATAATGGATGGCTAACTGTTCTTGAGTCCTTGTCTACTTGACTCTAATTCTATGTCAAACCTAACATCTTCTAAATCTATTGTTGATAGGTAAATCTCAAAAATCGTTGGGCACACAAATGAAGGCTTAAGAGTGTTGATTAGCTTGTTTGGCATTTAAGTGAAAATACATGAAATTCTTATTTTATATTACTTTACGCTCAAATATTTTACAGCTATGAGTGTAAATTAATAGATAAAAAAAAAAAATTACTCATTCACGAAACTATCAAATCTCATATGGAATCTACATTTTTGTTTAATAATGACTGATTTAATTGTTTGATGTGAGATACAACTGGTACGTGCATATGTGAAAACGAAGTCATGATAATAATAGAAAGCATGAGGGCAGTATTAGTTGTGATTGAACCACCCGTGCAGTGAGAATGGAAACAAATGCTGTCTATGGTTAACCATAATTAGTGGGGTTAAGCAAAATAGTTATGTTTTTCAAACTTAGAAATACACTCTTTTTCAATGCTTTCACAATATTTAAATTTAAGTTACATAAATTTTAATTAATTAAATTCATTTAAACTTTTTTTAATTAAAAAAAAAAAAGCACATGCATGAGTCTCGTGCAAGTGTGTATATGTTACATCACTTGCATGTTGTTTATTTATATGCTGGATACTTGAATCTTTCTTCTTCCGTAGAAGAAAGTCTTACTTAACAACTAGCTAATCCGTAGAAAAAAGTATATAATTTCTTTTATATTTAATACAAGAGTCAATCAATTATATTTTAACAACTAAAAAAAACTTCTAAGATTCGAAATCATCATAGCAAAGTACTAAATACTTTGTTATTAATCAACAATTAATCAACAATGAGCATATTGAGTTCTAAGGTATTATAAGTCAAAGGTTATGAATTAGAGTTTTTAGAGTCACACTTGTTAAGAGAGATTTATTAATTACTGCTCTCATCCCGAACATAGATTAATCTTATATCAAAAGGGTGTGTGGATGTCTTGGGTGTAAACCAAAAAAATACTTAGTTATTAAATTGTTATATATTTTATGTAATTTAATAAACACTTATCATTCATATTTTTTATATCATAGCAAAATTTTTGGAATAAAGATTTAGAGATGAAATGAGGGTTGTGAAAATCTGTAATTAAGTTTAAACTTGAAAAGTTTAGATTGATAGGCACTACACATATTATTGCGTTAAAGCTTCATTGGCATCATATAAGCTTTATGATCAAGCCATTAAAAAGGTTCACATGGATTGGATTAAAACAAAAAGAAAAAGAAAGAAACCTTAGAAACTTTCAACTGAGAGCTGATAAATTTTTCTAGGGGAAAGAAAAAAAGAAAATAAATAATTTAATATTTGATTTTTTTTTTTTGAGAACTAAGGAGGTCGTTGATAAATGACCAAAGCAGAGCGCGCCAAAAGTCAAAGAAACAGTTACTCTTTATTTAATAATTTCCCCTACAGACGCACATTCTCTACCGTGTGGCAAACTCACACGCGCCTCCTGAAGGCGTGGTTCCACTTTCGAGGAAATTTCGCCGTAGACGTGGGCCGAAAAAACAAAATAAATATTAGAAAATAGCGCGTGATGGTGACGGAGGGGGTTCAGAAGAGAACAAATAAATAAAAAATCCAAAATGAGAGTATACGGGTATAGTCTGGCGCCAAATGGAGGTGTCGTGCGCATAACTGCAAAAGCGACTGCATCAGATCGTTGAGATGAGCTGTTTGTTACGTGAATAAAACTATAAAAGTAATCAAATCAAATCATATGGTGCCAATTATATTATGTTGCAAAACGGCTTTCCGTAGAACAAAACGGTTTTTAGTTGTACTTCGTCCCTAGCAATGCTATTTACATAATTTTAGTATTTAAAAGTTTGCAATGCTTGTTATATAAATGTTTATTTGTACCTTAAACAATTCAGCCAATCACAATAATCATTTTCCAGTTTAACATGGATTAGTGATGAACGGAATTAATTGTTTATCAAACAATCTTCTTATAAATAATATAGGGTTAGCTAGACACATAAATAAATGCAAAAATGAGCACAAGAAAATGTAAAAAATTGTAGTTTATTGTAAAATTTAACTTTACACTAGGAATAATCTGAAACATTTATTTGGCGTGTATGAAATCAACAAAGACTTGTCACAACAAAAGTAACATGTCACATGTGATTAATAGAGAAAGTTTGGTAATGGTTTACTTTATTGAATTTCATTTTATTTTTAATTTCTGGTACAAAAGTGTACAATACTCGTACAAGAAGAGAAAGAGCAGAGTAGAGGAGGAGTACAATCACGCTTTTTTTTTTTTTTTTTCCTTCTGGTTTCTAAGATTAGACAGGAAATGAGATTCACATGTCATTGGTTTCAATTTTCAAAGTGATAACAAAATTCAAATGGTAACAAACACGAAAAAAAGAAAAAAAAAGAAGAAGAAGAAGGAGAAGGATACCTCATCCCAACCTTTTCAAATACCAAAAAAAAAACAGCATATTATTGGGTCCCTTCCTCCGGATTTAAATTACCCCTTTTCAATATCCTTTTCGAGATTAACATTAAAAACAAAAAGAATTTTATGATTCATTTTTAATGATTTTAATTTATTACCCCATTTTTAATGAATGACATACCTATACCTTAGAGTGTGTAGCTATAATTCTTAGGCCCGTCACCAGCAAAAACACCGCTGGCTGGAAATTTATCCGGAAAAAGGGAATGATTATCGAATAAAGAAAAAATAGCACAGATGGAACCTTCGCTTTCCTTCACTTATTTCCAGCAATGGACTTAGAGCACTTCCCCTCCACACTAATTTCGTAGCTTTTTCCTATGTCATCATCATTATTAATATTTTTCATTATTTTCACATTTGAGTTTCTCCATAATCATACAAAATCGTAGTTTTGAATTTACACCTTCTCTCCCATCTGGGATTCGTTAGCTTCGGACCAGTTCAATTTTCCACTCGTTTTCGAGCTCTGCTGCTTTTCAACGACGCCCGTCTTCTTCTTTTGTAAATTGTTGATTGTTTCAGAGCTGAAGGTTCAGTTGTTGATACTTGATACGGTGTTCTGGGTTCTTCTCAGAGGTATGTTGATTTATTTTCTGTTTTCTGACTGTGCATTGACTTGTTTGATTGCCCACAAAAAAAAAAAAAAGAAGCGCATTTGAATCGGTGAATCTTTTGTTACGTGCAATATTCATGGTTTTAGAGTTATTTCAAAAAAGCTAATTGCTTGCAGTTTGAGGTTCACAGTTTTAGTACCTTTTGGTTTCCTGCATTTTCTCAGAAACCTGTTCTGGGTTTTCCTGCTTGCCTTTTTATGAATGGAATCTGGAGGTGGAACTTGTTACGTGTTAGATATAAAATTATTCTTGGCCTTCAACCTAAAAGCTTAAGCTTTTTGGTGAAGGCCCAAGAATAGTTTTATGTCTAACAGAACTGATTTGAGTTTTGAAGTTGCTCAGACCACTTGAACATCTCTTTCTCTTTTGGGTTAACATAAAAGTCAAGGTTACGAGATTTTGCTAAACTGGCCTCCTGTTCATATGAATCTTTAAACTCTTCATCCTTTTATCCCGAATTAGGAACATTTTGGGGTCTTCATGTTTTATCCTTTCTCAAATTTTAAGATGTCCAGATTTTTATGCTGTATTGCTTACTGCTTTTTAACTGATATTGGACTATATTGCATTGTAGGATAAAAAGGGAGGGGATTAGTTTATTTCTTATTAAAAGAAAGAAAATATCATCTTAAATTTTAATTGGGTGAGACATGGAAGCTGAAATTGAGGACACGAGAGTCTTTTGGTAGACCCTCTGTCTGCATGGGAGGCTTATTTCACATTTTTGAGTTCAATCAGGGGAGCATGGCCAAGAAAGTTCATAGTCATAAGAGACATCATGGTGGTAAGTGTTACTTATATATTATTGAATAGAAACTGTACTCACGGTAACCTTGTTTAATTACAAGACGCAGCAGATAAACTTTTAGTAAACTAAATTATGCGCTAGTTTCTTATTATTCCTTTATGAAATTGAAAAGCTGCTAGTGGCTAATTTGCTTGTCTATTTGTATACTATTCCTCTGCTAGATTGATAGTGGTAGGATGCTACTGATCTTGTTTTTATATATTGTGTATACTGCAGGCCTGGAAGCTCCTCGAAATAGCCTGGAGCTACAAGTTGAAGCATCTCAGGCCTGCTGTCCAGAAGGAGAATTACCGGTAAGTTTTTATGCTCATGCCGTATGTCAAGGGCTCGGAAAATGACCATCTTTTGTTTGTTTTTCCCTGTGCTCTTGGTGACTGGATATTGCAATTTTGTCAAATTTGTTCCTTTTGAGAATGATCCTTCAGGATTTTAGGGAGATTACATGTATAGGGCTTGGTCAAGGCATGATTCTTTTAAGTCTGGCTAAAACTGCATTAAAAAGCACTGGGTACTTTCCCAAGCCTTTCGTGCCATTTATCTCTTCAATTTAGTGTAAATATGTTTTCATCCTATAAATGTTGGGTTTCTCTTTCATTGTTTAATTGCAACACCTTAAGCGTAGTTCTGGTTGTTATACCGCTCTTCTCATATTTTGATTTAATTTTTTACTTACAAGTTGTAAATTCATGACTCATGAGATTCCATTTCCTATCTACAGCAGTGAATTTAAGTACTGTATGTATATCTCATGATAACATGTTTCTCTTTCTCTGTCTCCATTTTCGGATTGAAATGTACTTTAATATGAACTTTCAGCACTATTATCGAGTAGAAGAAGACTGGTCAGAGAATAATCGTTATTCAAATGTGGCTTCAATGAAGAAACTGATCAATGAGGAGTTATCCAAACGATCAAGCACCAGACAGAATGCACCAAGTGTTGTGGCAAGGTTGATGGGGTTAGATATGATGCCATTAGACACTAAATCTGTTATTCCGTCAGATGAAAGAAAAGGTAGAAACATGGGGAAGAAGTTTCTGAAGAAGGAAATGGATGGAAGGGGTTCTGTTGGTCAGGGCTTTTCCAACTCAAATTCTTCTAACCAGATGGAATTTGACTCATTTTATCAAGACATAGATGATGATGGATGGGACCAGAGTTTTGGAAAACCAAGACCACGGGAACATCCTCAGGAAGAGGAACTACAAAAATTTAAGAAAGAATTTGAAGCATATCAAGCAGCAAGGTTTATGGAGTGTTCAAAGGTTGTTGATCTTGGCAGTGTTTCTAGACAATTGCTTGCTCAAGAGAACCTGAACAAGGAAAAGATGGCACATTGTGCAAATAACCAGAGAGTGGCAACAGAGAAACCTGCAGAGCTTAACAACCACTTATTTAACACACAGATACACAATGGCGGTTATGCAGAATATCATGGTGATATGATGGAATTAATCCCAGCTAAGCAAAGGGGATCCTTTTCTTCAAGAAGCAGAACCCTAAGTAGAGACTTTGAGGAGTCTTTAATGATGAAATCTAATAGCAGATTAGATAGATCATCTCCCACTCGGATAGTAATCTTGAAGCCAGGTCCTGATAGAATTTGCAACCACGAAGAGAATTGGAACAGTTCATCAGGCACTTTACAAGAGAGAAATAGTATAGAGGATTTTCTTGAGGAGGTTAGAGAGCGGCTGAAATGTGAACTACAAGGGAAAACTCTCAAAAAGGGTTCTGTGGTTAGAGGAAGTGGAATTGAGACACCTTACAATGAAAAACCATCAGATCCTAAACAAATAGCTCGTCATATAGCAAAACAGGTCAGAGAAAGTGTGACTAAAGATGTTGGTACTAATTTACTCCGCTCAGAATCAACAAGATCCTACAGAAGTGAAATTCAGTTCAATGGACCAAGTTCCCCAGAATTTATGAACAGAGATACCAGGAGATTATTGTCAGAGAGGCTAAGAAATGTTCTAAAAAGTGAATCACATCTTGACATTTCTGAAGTGGCTTGTGGGAACTCAAAGTCTTATGTGTTAGATAATCACAGGGTTAGCCTAAAACAAGCAGGGGATATCTTGAAGGGTGGAAATGACACGAGCCAATGGGAAATTTCAAAAGAAGGAAAAGAAATGCAAACAGGATCTTTCAGGCATGAACCAGATGACAATATCTTGCTCCACAGGGAGCTGTCCCCTAGGAACCTTGTTAGATCCTTGTCTGCTCCTGTATCAGGAACGTCATTTGGGAAGCTTCTTCTAGAGGACCGCCACATTTTAACTGGTGCCCATATTCGGAGGAAGCTTGAAGGCATTGAAACCGTGTCTGTTGATGTCAGAAAACGGAAAAAAGAAAGATTTAATATCAAAGAAAAAGTTTCCAATTTTAAATATAGTCTAGTTCTAAGAGGGAAGCTTTTTGGCAAAAGGATTCAATCAATGGTAGAGTCACATGGCAACGAGTATGGTCCCATGGTAAGAGATGTCACTAGTGGACCAACAGTTCTCTTTAGCAGTGGTGAGAGGCTTGTAAGTTTACTATATACCTTTTCACCTTTCTTTACAATGGTATGTTATATTTCATATATGATTGTTATCTAATCAATAGATATTCTATCATATGCTTTTAGGAGAACTCCACTGAGGTTCCCCCTAGTCCTGTATCTGTATGCAGCAGTGCTCAGGAAGAACTCTGGAGGCGAGCTGAATACTTAAGTCCAATATCAACTCCAGATGTATATTCAAGAGACGATAATGTTGTGCCACAAGTTTTCAGGGATATCAGCTCTAATTTGAATGGTAGGGAGACTATAGTTGCAGGTTTCATGTATTGTGCCATAAAATCATGGACTTTTGACATGAAAAGGAAGTTAATCGTGTCTTTTTTACAGCTGTACTACATGTGCATAAGTAGTTATATCAACGTACAACCTGCCACCTTTTCTTGAAATGGATAGTGACCTAGCTTGCAAGATCAAAAGTTGATTTTCATGTTTAATTCACTTCAAGATTTCATCTTTAGATGACTTGCTTTAAAGGTTACAAGATTTTTGTCATAGCAACCATGTACTGAAACTTGGGTTCTGGGTTTATTGTTTTTGGTGCATAACTGTTTTAGCCATCGATCTCTATTTTTCTTTCTATTCTGCTTTCTCAATGCAGCATGTTATTCTAATGCTAATGGAGATGTCAAATTATTGCTGATAGTGTGTGTGTTTTTTTTTTGTTTTTGTTTTTCCTGTTGATCTGACAGCGCTAAGGAGGCAACTGAATCAACTTGAGTCTGATGATGCCCCTGATGACTTCACGATCAAACAGGAGACCGTTGAGTCTGAACTAGTTCAATTAGAGGACCCAGCCGAATCTTACATAAGAGATCTGCTTGTTGCTTCTGGTCTATACTTTGGTTCATGGGATAAATCTTTATTAAGAGGGGACACATTTGCAAAGCCTATTGGCAACTCAGTTTTTGAAGAAGTGGAAGAATCTCATAGGAAATCAGCCAAGGAGAATGAAAGTTCTATAAAGGATCAGAAGGAGCATAAGTTAGAGCACAAGATATTACTTGATTTGTTAAATGAGGCACTATCCATTGTTCTTGGACCACCATTGGCAGTGTCTAGATTCAGAAGGAAATTAAGCAGTTCCTCCGTGCCGCCACCACCACCAAGTGGAAAGGAACTGCTGAAGTTAGTATGGGACATTATCCGTGTTTCTTTGTATCCTCTATTTGACATATCTTCTAATTCTCTTGATAATTTGGTGGCTCGAGATCTGGGATCCATTCCCTGGTCTGCATTGATAAATGACGAGATTACTATACTGGAAAGAGAGATAGAATGTCTAATTACTGAAGATCTGGTTGAAGAACTCACAAAGGATATGCTGTTAGATGTAATGTGAACTATGACGTATTATTTTACATGGCCATTGTTAGGATAAAGCATTCTGCATATTGCAGCAAAGCTTATACGGGTAACCAACTTGAAGAATAACCATCTCTAAATGTTGCATATATGTGTATATATTTTGGTGCGAGGGTTTGTGATACAGTAGCAGTGAGTTGTGATGATACAATATTGTACATGAGTGGAGTGTATGATTAGGTCATTTTGTGAAAGCAGAAAACCGATTGGTTATATAATGAATTAAACTCTTCATAATGTGTTATGGTTGTTACTTTTATGACATGGCCTGAAAATCTAGTGTCTTCAACCACATTGGTTAATTTATCAGAGCTAGTGAAAGCTCTGTAATCACTTTGAATGCAACCTTCCACCGTCATGGAGTGTATGGCAAGAGTACTGTTTTATGGCCCTTTATTCTCTCTACTTTGTTTGATGGTAAAAGAAGAAGGAAGAAGTAGTAAGAGTAATGCTAGATTAACAAATAGTAGCATTAGGGGCAATAGCAGCAGTGAAATCTTATATGGACACTCAAATAATTGGGTAATCTCATAGAAGAATAAAATTGAGATGCACGTACAACATTAGAAAGACTTTAACGAAATGATGGATATAATGCAAGCCTTTGGATCAAATGTGAATGTGAATGCTCTTAGCCCTAATTTTTGACCTGTGCGTGACAGTGAATGTGCACACGCACATGTCTGCTTATATTTCTGAGTGGTCAATTTGTGTGTTAACTGATTGATACTATGTTTACGCTTGTTTTAAGCTCAAAATGGATTCCATGTTAGGTGCGTTTCAAGTCAAATGGAAGAAAAAGCAGGAAGAAAAATAGAAGATGAAGCAAATGCAATTAGGAATCACATGCGTACTGAACAAGTTTCATAAGGAATCTGCTTGAAATGGTTTCATTCCGACAAGAAATTTTTTTTGAGTAGGTACCTACCGCAAAAGCACTGTGAAAAGATTCTCGTTTGATTGTAAGAAAATGGATACATCTTAGTTATGAAAGCTGCTCCGACCAAGTCTACTTGCCTTCTTTTGTTGGATGCTTAAGCCTTGGAAGTCATGAAAGCAAATAAGCAATAGTCTTGTCTAAGAGACCACTAGTATCAACTACTATAATGTTTGTTTTTTCCACCACTACTATCAACTACTATAATGTTTATGTTTTTTCCACATCAGTTTCAAGAAACATGGTCTAATTCTAAGAGGGAGTATCGGATAATTATTTTAGTTTTTTATTTTTATTTTTATATTAGTATCTATATGTTTTTTATTTTACTAGGATTTAATTAGGATTAACTTATCTTAGTAATTATCTTATATTGTAAGTGGGAGTTATTTAATAGGATTTGTATGCTTATATAATAAACACTGTAATTTTAGTATTATGCCTATTTAAAGGCTTAAGATCATCAATTATAATCAACCATAATAATAGTCAAGCAATTATTTATATTCTTAAGTCCGAGTTGTATCATTATACTATTTAGATAAGTTTGGATCGATAGTAATTTTATTTATACACTATTCTTTTTTCCGAAGCAAAAAAAATAGTTTGTTTGAGTGGAATTATGAATCTCAATTCATTTAAATATATTATGCGTAGCAGCAATAATAAAATTGACTAATACTTTCTTTAGCTCATGTATCACCTACTTATAAATTATTTATACTCACATTAATACACATATGTCCAAAGGTATGTCATTTTTTTTTTACTAAAATGCTTTTTAAACTTTTGTTTATAATAATAATAATAATAAATATACTAATTTAAATTTTGTACACTTGATATTAGCCAAAAAGCTGAGAAAGATATATCTAAATTTTGTACACAAAACATTTTACAAATAAAATATACATTGTCCCCACTTACAAGACTGTATGCACAAAATTTATGTATTGATGAATTATTGCATGTAAAAAATATAACTTTAATGAAATGTTTTATTTTCTCATTACTATTTATAATGTACACCATACTGTTCATAGTTCAATAAAAAAATATGAAAAGGTGAAAAAATGAAATTGAAAATAGTAAAAGAAGAAAAGAAATGTATCAAAACGCTGCGTTTAAGTGGTTAGCTTTCACGTTGTTTCTCTCGTTGTCGATTATGCAGCATGCTTTCTGTTACAGTAACTCTGTTAGTTATGGTGAGTGAACAAAAATAACAGAGTAAGGTTCAGTAAAGGCTTAAAAAAAGAGTAAAGAGGGGAAAAGAAAAATCAAAGCCACATTAGTCGACGGAGGTTGACGGCGGCGGCGCGGCAGCCATGATTAACGATTAACGAGAACGTCTATCTCTGCCGGTTGTCCTTTCCTGGTAGATCTCATCATCATAATCTCTCTCTCTATCTCTCCTAGTTCTCTGTTATTCTGTCGCTTCCTAAATCACAAACGGAGAATTATTCTCACATTGAAATTTGACATAAATCTGCTGCAGAGTTTTCTTTAGCAAGCCGACTAGGGATTTCCACGGATTTTAGCGAGTTTAATGAGCTGGATCGTGATTCTGTGTTGCGTTCCGCACTCGTTCCACTTTTGAGTCCGATTTAGCAAGTTTCCGTATATTTGACACCTCAAATTTTATGGGTCAGCTAGGAAGCACGAAGAAGAAAAGGTAAGCCCTCTTTCACTATGCTGTGTGAGTAAGCTCTAGGACCAAAGCTAGATTGGAGCTCATTTCTGTTAATTATAGGGATAAATACTTGGCCGAAAGGTCTAGTGAAACAAATGTAATTTCTTTCAATTGAAAATGGAATGTGGTTATCTCCTAATATGTCCCAGTTGAAGGAGATTTTGGTGTAATTTAGCTAAAATTTTGTCCTTTAACTGCCATCTTGCCAGTCTCTTGCTAGTTTTGACAACAAACTGTTGCTGACATTTCTTTCTAGATTCTTTAAGAAACATTGCAGTTAAGGAAGGGACAATCTAGGGTCGTCATAGGAGCATAGCGGAAAATATTATGTATTATATGTTTAAATTCAGCAGTTATCCTATTTTTACTTGATAATTTGGATTTGACTACTAACCAGGCACTAAAAGAGTGCCATAGGCTGATTTGGGATTGTCAACTTGAGTTAGGTATGATGGCTTTCATTGGTGGGAGTGGGACAACACTGATGATGGTGCGTTCTTGACGAATGAACTTAGATAATAAACCATGCTATTCTCCATCATTTAACTTCAGGAGCCTTTTGCATTATTGCTATTGGCAACATGGTGCAATCCTAAAGCATGAAAGAGATTAAGTTGGGAAGCCTAGAAAATTGCCTTATTATATGTGCTAGTGTTTTGGGCATGGGTGTGAAATTGTAATTTAATGAACTAGACTATGCTGTGTTTGATTGTTTGAGTTTGCAGTTACAAGGGACTCGGTTCAGTACCACATTAGCTTTATTGCTTTATTATATGTTATCTAGAATAACAAGCTAGTCCAATAAAGTTTTATCTTGATGACAGATAGCATGAGGTATAAGTTATAGCCCTTACTACATGTTTGGAGTACATAAAAATTAAAAGAATAAATTATAATTGTTATAACTTGAACTTTGTCAATTCTTCCTTGTGAATGCAGGTACAAGAAAGAATTGTTGGATTTCTCTTTTTGAGGATGGTCAAATTTTCAATAAGTAATGCCAGATATACTTACATACATGATAAAAAATATCCCTCTGAAGCAGTTGACGTACACCATATAGTTGTGAGGAAGAGTGGTGCAAAACATATCTTTGTATATATCTCGGCACTTCTTGTATTAGCATCTGCCTTTTATCTACATGTGCTCAAGGTATGCCTTCCAAAATTTTTGTTTCTTCTATAAAGATTGTATGTGCAGATGTGCATTTTCAAACTCAATTTCTAGGATTTTGTTCTCTTCTGTGTATCTGGTCATTTCATATTATTTGCAAATTAAATTTGTCTGCATGCATTAGTACCTTAGCTTCTAACTGCCTAGCCCTTGAGAGAGAGAGAGAGAGAGAGAGAGAGAGAGAGAACATTGTGTTTTTTCCAGAAGATGGAATCTAGTGCACAAAACGAATATTTTCATGCCTATCATTAAATGGATATCTTAATTCTTACACTGACTTTGAGATTTTGACCTGATTTTATGTTCAATAAGTACTTTTAGCTTCCCCTCCCTCCCTTTTACTTGATATTATTTAACATCAAACCCTACTATGAACAGGAGAAATCAATTACAGTTGTATATTACAGCCTGCTTTTTGACATATTTCTTGTCAAGTTGTTACTTCGGAAGCCTGTTGAGAGAGGTGAGGACTTACTAATGGGGCTTATGGTGCTCTAGAAGGTTAATTATTTTTCTTTTGGTAACCAGGTAGAATAAATCGTCTAACATTTCATTTCAATTTTGGAAAAACTTTTCACACACAGAGTCTGTTGTGATTATGCCAGCTTTTGGAGTACAGCTTGAGACTCACTATATGAGGTAATGCTTTTTATTAATTGTTTTTCCAGTTAAGACTTAACTTCTTGTAAAGTGCGTATTTAAAGCCTAATGTAGAAAGTATATAATTTTTAGTGTACTTGATCATTATTGTAGTTCCCTAATGTGCATCAGACATGGGTTTTCTAATCGCATGATGGGTTTAGATAATTTAACAAGTTTCCAACATATGCTTATTAACATTAATCTTTTTTATCTTTTCCCCTTTGTTATAGTGGAAAAGTCAACCGTTGCTTTGTTCCTATTGACAAGATTCTGAAACCTGTTCTACTGGAATGTGTGACACCAGTGACTTGTTACTGGACCCTATCCTTGATTATTCGTGGGGAATCAGAATTGCTGTTAGTTTTTAAGGTAAAATCATCATTCTTTGCATTATTTTTAAATTTCTAAACAGCTTCCATACCACCTGGTATGGGAAGCATATTGAAGATGGAAGCAACATATATTGTATTTTGAAGGCTAAACAAGTTAAACTGGGTTAGTAATCACCCAAAGGCAGTTATTAAAAACACTATTGTTCACTTAGGTTATTTGAAGTTTCTTATCTACTGTCTGAAGAAATTCTGATTGTGTTTTCCAGAACTTGCGTCCACCAGTGAAAATGTTGGTCCAAGTCTGGAAGGCCCTGTGTGCTGCAACTGGTAGTAAAGAAGGCTTGGATACATGCACGGTTGATAATGGATAGTTATGGTTATACTGGTTCAGGAGCTTTGATATATCTCAACTTAATAGTTTGGGATATATACACATTCATTAACAGCATTGCTAAGGTGTCAATTAGAGGCGCATTGGCCATTTCACATTTTTTTTCTGCAAGTCAGATATGTAGAGAAATTTAGGAATTGTATCAACATATAGGATTGTCACAACATCCCAATTTTTTTTTGTATAAAAAAAGTGGCTTGCATAGGCCTGGATGGTTTGTGGTTGGGCTGCACGTTTGTGATGTATCTTTCATGCAGGTTATGTTTCCTAAGAGCGTGTTTGTATAGCATTTTTAAGTTGCATTATTACACGAAATGCATTTTGTCTTCACATTGAGGTGTCAGAAAGGCAGCTATAAAGGGCATTTTTCAAAAATTAATTCTGAAAATTATGCTGGACAGTCAGGATCTTTAAGAGGTGATTTGTTACTTTTGAAGATTTTCTTTACAATTTCATATTTTCTTAACTTGAAGTATTAGCAGAATAAATAGCTGATGTAATGCATTTAAGTAATGGATTGTTAAATCAATGAATCCACACTTTGTCTGGAGGTTCAGACTGACCGTGTCCTACCCCCTTCCTCCTCCCTACTTATGTTTGGTGCAAGCTTGTTGACAGATTACTAGCTCACCCCAGGTATTTCAGGATCAAATTTGTAGTACTTTTCCTAATGACTGTTCTCATTTTTTGCAGCGTTTATTTGTTTCAATATATTACAGTTTTATTATTTCAGTCACCATTTAGTTGTGATTTTACATATTTGAGTTACTAAAATGATTGCTACCCCGGTCATCTTGGATAGCAAATATTAATCCATGTTGACAAAAGAGTCACAGAAAGTTAATTAAAATATAAATCTGCAGAAAATGACCTTAGCTTCCACCTTGATACAGAGGTTTTATAATCTCTTTTTTCCTGATTCTTTGTAAAATTACAACTAGACATTATAAAGCAGTTTTTCCCAGCTTAATTAATACCTAGGTCTCACGATGTTCATTGATTTCCAGCATATTATCATGTCGAGAACTGGTTTGCCAGTTCCCTGCATTCATAATTTAACCAACAGGCTTATACAGTGATCTGATGTCCTCCTTTGCAAGCCCTTCATGTAAATCTTCATTCTTCCATTCCTACGTCACAAGACTAGCGGCTCAAACCAAATGAAAGCAGGGACGTAACTGTAATGTGAACCCTGATGTTTAACATATTTACAAATTAAACTAGAACCAGGAAGTCATTTGCTACGTGCAATGATGTTATCTAGTGATATCCATATAAGCACTATACAACATCGCTATCTACCATCATTATTACGGCTTCAAACTTTGCTGTACACTCAGATTACAAAAATTGACTTCCCAGTGAAGTATGAAATCTGTCAAACTAAGGTCATCAAAAAAGTTGGTGAACAATTTTGGTTTCTTCTCAACAGTGTCTTCCAGCAGAGCATAAACGCTGTGCAGCACGTTCAACACAGACTTTATGCCTGCGTAAGCTGTGCCACTCATAGTTTGAGCAATCATTCATTAGCCCGAGCTTGGCTATCTGACTATGCAGCGCCTCCAAGTTGACTAGAGGGACGGTTGTTGGCCGCCCATGAGCACACTGCACATCAAATTCCTTAGATTTTGTCACGGAGGTTCCCTTTCTTCTCAATGCATGCACATACATGGAAACATATATAAGATCTTACTTGGAAACAAAGTGATGTATGCTTTAGCTCTTCAACAAGAAGGGAACATTCTGATGGTAGCAAGGAGTCCCCAAACATAATTGCACCTTCACAATTAAGTATTCATAATATTAATATTAAAGAATATCAGTGATGACTGCACGCGAGAAACACTCCCCCCAACGAAAAAAAAAAAAAAAATCTCCCCAAAATTGAGGAAACTAACATAGAGGATAAAGAGGTTCCCAGATGGAAATTTTTGCACATGTTATTGATAAAAAAAACAATAATTTTATGGATGTTCCTGGAGTGGTGAGATATTTATATTAATAATGCAAATCTATATAGGAATAGGCATTCTCAATTTTGAACTCAACCCATTTAAAATTAAGACTTAACCCATATAAAATTAGACTATAACTTGAATTTTGATGCTTGTTTAAAATTGAGCTTTTTTTTTTTTGACCTGACACTGTTTAGGCTGGCCCATTTAGTCATTGGGTCAGCTCAATTATTTTAATTATTTTTTTTTTATTTTAAAAATAATATTTAATTCAAAAAATAATACTAATTGAGCCGGCGCGTTTATATATAAGGCCAAACCCAGACCTAAAAAATTAGGCTTAATTAAATTTGAGCTTTTCGGCCGGCCGATTGACAAATGCTATTAAGCCATTATCATCGGGACAGCAAAGGTGTCCAAATAGAATCCTCTGCCTCTTTAAGGAAAAGGTCCTTCAATATGCAGGAGATGTAAGCCGCTAAGGCCTTTCTAAACTCCTGAGCATGAAATTGCTGTGACTAGTGTGACACTAAGCACATACCTCTGCACGCTTTCAAATTTAGGACTCGTATAACAGAAAGTGGCATTGTTGATGATCCATCCGTGTCAGCAAGCTAAAGGTAAAAACAAAAAGAAAGTTGAAACATGTATCTCACCTGCTGAAGACAACCAAAAAGACTAGAAAGGGTTCCGATAAGAAGGAATTATATATATCACCTGCTGAAGAAATTCCAAAAGATCAACATCATTTAATTTGACACCTAAAATGCAGGGTACCTGCAAGTATTTATAAAGTAATCAACATCAATAATGTAAAAAGCATGCAAGACATATAGCATTGGTTGCACATTAGGTCGACAATAAAGTAGACTATAATAATCTATAGAAATTCATATTCTCATTTTTCAGCAAGAAAACTAAGTTAAATAAAAAAATGAAAATAAAAAATTAGAGGGGATAGTGTTTCACCGCAATAAGTGTGACGACCATCGGCTGCCTGTTGAGAATTTCCAAATTCCTGCCAAGGCAGTCAAGATTATGAACTTGAAGAACCGGAATAACAAAATGAATGGCATAACAGATCACTCTACCATATAATTTGAGCGCAAACCATAACTTTAGCGATTAAGAATCTTTCACAATCTCAGATGAAGAAAAAAGGATGTTAGACATTGTTTATCTTGGCTCATTACCACGATAATAAGAATTTGACTATTAAATATCTTCTGACATCATTTATCAAGCATTAAAGTTCCGCTAGATAAGCATACCTTCTAAAGGACTTTGAATCTTGAGCATGAATGTTGCAGATCCAGCCCCAATCTTTAATCTGTTCAGCATAATTATGCAGTAGTTGATAGCCTATCTCTGGCAGCACCTGCATCATGCATCATTCTAACATAAAAATCTTACAACTCAACATTGCATAACTGACAGTCTCAAGACAGATCCTCTCATGAGATAGGAAGCATACCAATTCTTTTTCAGCATCTAGATAGGTTATTGTCTTCGCTTCTCCTGATAATACCTAAGTATTCAACTGATTTTGTAAGCCATAATGGAGGAATATTTCTTACATATTCAAAATGAACAAGCTTACCTTTTGACGCAGTTCTTCCAGTCTGATTCTTTCATCTGCAGCATGCTGTAGAAAAGAACTACTGTTAATGTATTTCACAAAACTTCCCTAACGAGAGGTCCTCTCTCTCTGTGAAAGTGTGTACGTATGTGTTTGTTTGTGGGTTTGTTAAAAAATGTGCATGTAACCAGGAAATATGCTTGCATAAAAGATGTAAAGGCAAGTATCTAGGCAGTAAACTACAGTCTTTCTGAGTAAAAGTATATACAAGTATGTATGTAGATCGAGGGCCCAGCTGAAGGATAGAAGCAATTGTGTGACTTCTAATAGAATTCATGGCCAATTGTATTTTCTTACTATCATACTCAGTTTCTGCATTGTCCTATCAAGACCACAATTCGTGTCACCTACAATACAAATTCAACCATAATGCATTGAGGTGCAATAGACAGACCTGATCTATAATAGCAAGGGTTCTGCCAGCCACAATTGGGATGAATTTCTTATCCACTTGATGGAGAACTTTGGCATTCTCAAGGGAGTTCTTACTGATAGTTTCAGGTATCAATGAATCACCAGCAAAATGCAAGAACCCAGAAGAGATGTCAAGTATATTACTTTGAGTTTGAGTATCGAGCATATTATCATTCTTCTGCACAAATATAGCACTTGCTAGTCAGATCACACAGTTGACTTGCAACCTAACAACTGTCTCATTTGCAAGAAAACAGGCCTCTAATGATTGGTAACTTAACTGGAAGTTGAGGAGAGCAGTTTCTCCATTTGGTCCTGTAATCAATGGAATCTGGCACATTGTTTAGGGTCAAGTATGAAATATGAGATATCATGGGTTTAACAACACATTAACAATTCAAAAATAAGATATATCTTTTAACAAGTGTTCAATTATTGATTAAAAGAAATATAGAAAACAATTAATCACAACCATAACTGAATTAAAGTGCCAAAAAACTCTTCCAGTTCAGAGGGTAATAGAAATTGAAAAATCTGACACAATTTCTGGCCTTTGGTTTTGGTGGAAATAGCTAAACAATCAATAGAAGCTTCCAGGTCTTGCTAATTCTTTACAGAACACTTAGTTAGTTCTAAAGTAACTTCTCATTTTGATGTTCAAAATATCACTCAAGATAAACTAAAGATAAGCAACCCACTCAACTCTAGGTCTTTTTGGTTCACTTCAAATTAAAGCTGGGCCATATTGAACATGGTTTTGAGTCAAAACTGAGGTCTCAAATGAGTTCATCCTGTCAGAGAAAACGTTTTACTAACATATTGGCTTCACCTTTAAATGGTGTACTACTTTGGATGTTGAAATTTTGAAAATTGTCAAACTCTCTAATTGTATTAACCTCCATATCTGCCATGACATCTGGCCTCTGTTTCATATTAGGTCTACAATCAAGACAAAAACACACAAGGGTCAGTGAGAATTTATTCCTAACAGAACACCTATTAGAGTAAGGGGACATAAGAGAATATCCTACATGATTTTTGGCAATGACTGCTCCTCAGTGCTTGGCTGAAGTGCACCAGAAGATTGTTTGGGATGCTTAAACTCATCAGCTTCTGCAGATTCAAAAGCATCAGTGCAACTTTTTTTGATTGAAAAATGTTAAATTGGATGAAGGGGGAAAGGGGAAAAAAGGGAAGAAAATGGAAAACCTCCATGATTTAGGGCACGGTTGTATGTTTGACCAGTAGGTGTTCTAGCTATCAACGTTGAAGGTTGATTTGAAGAAACAAATCGTCTTTTGCTTCTATAAAATGGAGGAGCTGAAAAGCTTCTTCTACATCTTTCATGTTTCTTTTCAAAAGCTGAATGTCTAAAATGATCCCTTCTGCCTCTGTTCTTGCCAAGTCTCTGGTAGTTTTCTCTACATGACTCTAGACACAACCAATCTGACTCGTAAGTTGAAATATCTGACCATTTGGTAGAATATATATCACTGCAATCAGGCTGGTCAACAAATCCGTAGAATATTTTACTAGGATCAGCAGGACAGCCAAAATCAAATCCAGTCTTTGCAAAACTTGAGGAGCAGTGGTCTTGGCTGGAGATCCTCGATCTCTTGTAACTGAAGTTGCATTCATTTTCTTCATCATCAAGAAGTTTCATATAGGGATCCATTTTATAGTATCTAGGCATTCCTTCAATATCATTGTTATCAGACATATGATCAACATCCCATGCAGTGGCTAGGGATAAGGGTTCAGGGTAAACAGAGTACCGTTCTGAATCCAATAACTGATGATCAGACCCAGGGCCTCCCATTTGTGCAGCTGAATAGCATGAATCTAAAGGGAGAAATTTTTCTTCAGCAAATGCTCTTGAGAGAATATCAGAATCTCTAAACATGTTAAATTCTTTGACAACTACTGGACAAGTATGGGCAAGTAAACCCTCACCACTGCCACAATCCACCCCCAGATTTTGCTTGCTCATAAAGCTATCACTTAGGAATTCATTTTCATCATTTACAAACAAGGCCTTCTCATGCAGGACACTTCCTTGTCTAGAACAGCTCTTCAGAAAAGGCATTTGAGTATTCCCGTTGATCTTTAAATCATTACAGAGCTCATGACTGTCATAAACTAAAGCACCTTCAGATGACTTATTGATCACATCAGTATCAAGTTTAATGAATTTATTTCCATGTGAAGAACTTGGTGCATTAAATGCTGCATTGTCTTTGAAACTTTCTTCAGCAGCAAATTTACCATCCAAGAAATAATCTTCTTCAGATAAACCATTGATATCATGCATCCACAGTCCATTGTGCTTTTTAGTCACAGTGGACATGCATTTGGCATATGAGCCATCCAATGAATTACTAGAGTAACTAGTCTGACAAAGAAAGTCTCTCTTAACTTGCTCTTTGAACTTCTCAGTACCCTTATGCAAGTAACCAACAGAGGTTCTAAGATCTTCATGGTCAGATAGTTGATAGTTGTCTTCAGTTAGTTTGTCTGAAGTGGAAGAGAAAATGTCAAGGCAATCCGTACCATTTTGATTTCTACAATTTGACATATCTGCACCAAAGAAACCTGATAAGCAACGATTTCAAATGTAGAAAACCAAATACACTCGACATTATCCATTGTAGCTTAAGGTGTGTTATTTTCCCTAAGATAAATACGTTCTTGGTTAAGGTGTGTTATTTTTAACTTACATATAGAAGAAAAAGAAACGTTCAAAAAAATGAACTGATCAGACTTGATTGATATGGAAGAAAGCTGTTTGACCAACAAAATTAAAAACTTTACCTCCTTCTGATGAAATCATATCACCTGTCTTCCGAAGCTGATCTGCTTGTATCATGTAAGTGGCATGATTGGAGGACTCTCCTACAAGCATCTTAGATGTTAATTCAAGCATATGAACCAGTAAGTCATTACATCAAATAACAATAAAAAGCCAGTGTCAGGGACTCAGGGTATACCATGAGGTATACTTTCCTCCCAGAATTGTTTGATGGCCTTCTCAATGAAATTCAGTATTGGAGTCCAATCCTGAAAAATTGGACAAAAGGTAGAATATTTTTAAAAAAATCGATTTCCAAGTAGCGCACCTACTATGTTGGGATAAAATGAGTCAAAACAAAACAATAATACAGAAAAATATATTATTAACTGTCCCCCATTGGAGTCAGCTTACAACATCCAGAGTAAATGAACAATTAAATAAGCCTGGATCTAAACTGAAGACATCCTACAGAACATAAATTTTGGACATTGAGCGAAGGAGTTGGATTGGCACTATAAATTAGTGGTATGCAAGGACAACTCATTATTAACTGAGGGGTTAAGATAGATTATGATTCACAATAAGGGAAGCCAAAGACACTACCTTGAATTGAACAGAAGTCTTTGATGGCTCAAATGTCACATCATAGAGAGACCGTGGGCAAGTTAAATTCAAGATATAAGCTGGACATGCTTGAGATCTAGTTCTCTTCTTGTTTTGGAACCCGTTATCAGCATTCCATGAGTCGAGCTGCTCAATCCTAATAGCCAATTGACTCAGAAGCTTATGAATTGGGCCTTTGCAAACAAACTGTGAGTTAATATCTGAGCATGTTAAGGTCAAAAGTGCAAATGTATAAAGCCTTTGATTCTTGTCAAACCTCAAGACATCCACTCTAAACCCCTATCATATTATCTGAAATTGTAAACTCACATGGATACAGACATACTGCAAGGCCTGCAACATCAAAAGTATTGAAGGGAGGGAATAAAGAAAGGTATTAGAAAGATATTATATATATGGTAAGATAAAATAGATAGTTGAATTTTATATCATAAACATGAATCACCTTCAAGGAAAAACTATTGCAGGGACCGGATATGTATCCACATAGCTTTATGGTATCATCCTGAACTTGTAATTCATGAAGAGAGATTGAAACCTCAACCCCAAAGCCACTGGATAGAAGTGACAGGGGAGAAGAAGAAGAATGTGTGCAAAGAAGTTCAGCCTCACTGCAAATAGGGTATCAGAAAATATTATTAAACTATGAAAAGAAAATAAACTTATAAGTTTGCAGGGAACAAACCTTTCAATATCAACAACTTTGTACAATATATTTGGACGCACAAGCGCAAGCCGCAGCACACATTTCTTGACTGATTCTAGTACCTTCTTTAGGCTTCCAATTCAGCAATGTAATCCATCAGTCATTCCATTTTTTTGGAAACAGAGTGACAGTTTCATATGAGGTAACTAAGACTTTCACAAAAACATCAAAAGTATGGTGAGGTGATAAGAAAAGCAACCTGGATTGCATATATTTCCTCCGAACTGGCTGGTTGTAAAATAAATCACGGACAACAACTGAAAGGTATAAGGAATGAATTTATTGTGTGAAGTAATTAGAGTGAATGATACAACAAGAGTCATCATGTAAAAAGCAATTTTTAGTCACAATAGCACAATGAATTATAGAACGAGTATTGCCCAATTTGGAAGAGAAACTAGAGGAGGAAAAATTTAATTGCAAAAGAAAGAAAGAAAGAATAGAATCTCAAGTGGGCAGGGGAGAAGAATTAAGTCAAATCAACTCATCAATCTAGTGAAAAATTTCCCCACCAATGGCAATCAATGGTCCTAATATAATTCACATTTAATCAAGGAAATTTTCTTAGCAAGCAACTATGCCCACTCACTCCTATCCAACACTGAATTAATATTGGGGAATATCAATGCATTCCAGTCACCACATTTGATTTAACACCAAGACGTGCAATCCTGGAGCATTAGTTGAGTTGTCCAACAAACTAGATCTTACAATATGCCAGAACAGGCAATTGATTAACAAAATCTACAATACTTTGGTGAGGATGTGCTTTCAGGAAATACTATGTCTGCAAACCCTGCTTAATACATGACATAAATACCTTCCTCCCAAACCTATTCTTCAGTTACTAGATTGTCTATTGCATTAGCCAATATAAAATATTTAACTAAAATAATGCTTTATATACGTAGTGCAGGAAATCGATAGAAAAAAGAATGAGAAAGAAATGATAATACAATAATCCTGAGATCCTGATTAGCACAAATTCATGGCCCGAAAGACACAAAGGGAAAAAATGTGTCAGAAAAGCATTTCCATGTTTCTCTATATCCCATAATTTCAAGTAAGAAGCATGTTATTCTAGGGAAGGTTGAATAGCATCTGAGTAGTGTGTATTTATACGTGTCAGACCTGATATAAACAGAAATATAGAAACCATCATCCCTCAGATACACTGAAATTATTATTACCTGTGGTGCCCACTTCCTTTCTTTCATCATCTATACCAAGATATAAGCATTTGCAACCCTGCATTAAATATAGAAAAATTAACCTGAACAAGCTTTGCATCGATAGCAGCTATATTATGCACCTGGACAAAACAGTATGGATGAACAAATAGGAGGAAATTATCCACACCTTCAGTACTTTGCGATATCCATTTGGAATTCCATAAGTTCTTGTCACTATTTCCAACAAAGAGACTTCAGAAATGGAAGCTAAAGCTTCTCCCCGGAAACCAAAGCTTCCACTAGTGGCATCCAGATCAGCCAAATTAAGGAATTTTGATGTCGCTGCTTGTACAATATATACATCACATAATCACAGGCAACAGGAGAACTCAAATTCATATAAGATAAACAAGGTTTCTTTTGCATCATTGTTTCTCAAATGAACATGTGCAATTTACATTCACCTGTTGTATTCTATAATTCATGATAACCTGAAATAATCTAGTCTTCAATTTTTACTCATCATACTTCTCATTTAATATAGCCAATTAAGGCCCACTCTTCATAGACTTTTAGACATTGGGTTTAACACACTGCAACAGACTGCATCTGAGTAATCAGATAACTTTATCAACTACTATGCTTGAAGCAAAAGAAATGACGAACTCTCTTAATACAATGTGAACAGTTGACTTGAGTAACAACAGCACATATGATGATTTGAATAAAAATATGAAAGTAATTAAGTTAGTTTGATAACCTATTATTTACCTCCACAAAATAAATTCAAAGGCATGACTAATAGGGTCACTTGAGCCATCTAGCTTAGTCTATGAAAAGAAAAAAAAAAAAAAAACNAAAAAAAAAAAAAAAAAAACCTTATCTTGCAAACACGGCCTATTAACCAGTAAACCTCAAAAAAACAAAAAAAGTATATTTTGGTTATCCTACAATCACCATATATTAGTTACTAGAGAAAAATTATAATGACCAGAGCCTAAGACCACTTCATTTATAAAAGGACTACCAAAAAAGAGATTCCGAAGGTACATGCATCAATCAGCAACAAGTATGACTGGTAGGACAAAAGAGGAAAATAATGACCAAATATGTACCATATCTTTCTCCCACCAATACCAGTCCATCTCGAGTGATACCAGCTCCTACAAATACAGTTATTTGTATGCATAAAGATGGATGACAGCAGAATGGGCCATATAGTTTCAACTTTCAAGCCCGAAAAGATCAAATCGACATTTCTCAGGAAAAATTATTACCATCGTCTACTACTTTTATATAACAGCTTCCAACACTAACAAATACTGATACCTGAAACAAATATAGCAGACAATTCTAAGATTTCGATTTTGCTTTAACGGAATATATAATAAAGAATTCAGAAATGTAGAAAACCTTGGAAACCCCTGTACTTGACTAAACATAAGGCAGATATTACCTTTCTTGCGCCAGCATCCAGACTATTGAAAACAAGTTCTTCCACGACCCGTGTCAAGTCGAATAAGAAAATGCCAGAGCGCACTGAACTACGAACAGACTCTGACAAAGGCCTTATGCTCGTCATCAAACTCGGCAATAGGTGAAATAATCTCCACCGCTGCAATTAACCGGAGCACGATGATAAAAAATTGAACTCCACCAATCCGTTCTAGCGAAAGACAATTCAATTTGCCAAAAAAAAAAAAGAACACCGATAAGGAAAACAATTGCATTGATTACTCACCTGGTCGTGCAGTTTCAGTCAGGATGTTAGGGTTTTCAGTCCAACTTCGACGTTTGAACTGGAAAAATATAGAGCTTCATGTCACCACCACTGTTGGTTTCAGAGCTTTGAGAAAAAAGGCGGTTTGCTCCAAACGCGCGCCTGAAACGAGCTGAGAGCAAGTGACCAAGGGTGCTATTTAAAAAATGCAAAGGGCAATGATAAGGTCACAGCACAAGAACTACTGCAATTGTGGACAGCTTGACACGTAATGGCCGGTGTTTCATCTCTTGACGGCTGTAGAAATCGGTTGGTGCGCCGCAGCAGATGATGAACCTCGTTCGGTCGTTCCCGTTTATGAAGGTTTTGTTTTATGATTACTTAATTAAATATGATTTGCAAAATAAATATAGGCACAATTACTTTAGAGAAATATCCCTTAATTCTGCAGGGTAAATTTTCATTCTAAAAAAAAAAAAAACAGATACTTAAAATTATTCTTGAAAAAAAAAATCCACCAAAGGAAATACATTTGATTTGTAATTTTCTCATGCGCCTAAAACGAAAATGTTCTTAATTTGTTTTTTTAAGAAGAATTGTAAGAGCAAAAATCCTTCAAAAAAAATAGAACAAATTTGTATCTCAGTCCATTTAATAATCATATTTGATGACGTACAATATTAATTTATACTTAGAATAATAATAATAAGTTTCATTGAAATTATATTGTATAATTAGAAAAATGCATTTTCAAAAGAAAATAGAATCCAATTTAAACAAATCAATATCTGTATCTTGAACTTTATTTATGAAAAAAAAAATTGAGCCGTAAAGTTTTGTAAATATTGATCTCAGAAAAAAGTTTTGTAAATATTGATGTTATTAGAGCAATTAGAACTTCTCGACTCTCCTAAAAAAAACAAAAAACTTCTTAACATTATAAACTCTCAATTGTAGTAAAGTGTTTTTCTTTTTTTCAATTTAATGCTATATAAAATGTAGAGCAAATTATTATTTAGTGACTCAAAAAATATTTAGAGTTAAGTGACTCTACACATATGGCCACTATCATATGTAGAGTCACCTTTACTCTAAATATTTTTTGGGAGTTACTAAACAATAATTTTATCACACTTATTTTTGATAATATATATATAAATTATAATATTTATAGTAGAATATTTAGTGTGAAATATCATCAAAGAACTTGAACTAACAAGTTGAAGATTGCAAATCAAAAAAACAAAAACAAGTTGAAGATTAAATTTTTAGTTCAATAAATTAGAGAAAATGGAAAAAGAACAAAAAAATGCTTATTATTACATTTTTGACGGAAAATAAAGTGACATAGAATGAGTATCGGCCTAAATAACTAATTATACCACTTTTGAACAAAGATTGTCACCGTGAATTTGACAATAATGGGTTAAAAAATCTCACCAAAATAAATCAAATATGTTGGACGGCATTTTTTTGGGTTTGCAATATGATAAAGCAACAAACTTCGAAAAATGACAGTGGTAAAAATGGAGGCAACAATGGTGGCATTGATGTAGTTTGACAGAAAATTGGAGGTGTTACTTAAAATGAACAGCACTAATTGGTGTTTTGTGGGATTTGCGTCTTTGGGGGCTCTTACCGTTCTAGAACCAGAACCAATCGAAATTCTTTCTGACATATAAAAAATATATAAGAGAAAGATCTTCGTTTTCCCTCACGCCCTGGATTTTCTTCTTCACCCCCACCACCTCTTCTCTCTGAAAACCCTAATCATGCGTCGCCGTTTATCTCCCTCTTTCAGACTAGTGAAGAAGATCAGGTACTTATGGACCTCCTTCCTTGTAAATGGTCCAGCTTTAGTTCCCTTTTGATCCTTCTGGGTGCTCTGAATTTCACAAAACGACGTTTGAAATCTCATTGATTTGCGTAATTCTGTTGAATCGAGATTTGAGCAGTGTGGGTTAATATTAATTTTGATTCATTGCTATGTAAATGATCGAAATTTTTTCGGGAATTTGGGTTTAAAACTCTGCTATGCATGGGTTTGGTGTCTTAGTATCTAAATTAAAGTTGCGTTTCTTTCTTTCGATCTCTGATTCTGTTGCTGAATTATGCATCCACGGTGCTCTGTTTGGATGCAAAGGATACTGGGGTTAGATGAAGAAAGACAATTGGTCTTTTCTGCTGTTCTGTTTTATGGTCGTAGTTAACCTGACGAAAATAAACTAATTCAGATAAATCATTTGTGATTGATTTGTTGACTTCGATTTTTTTCTCTTCCTAGGAACAAAAGCGATGGAAGAAAATTATAAGTCCAATATTTTCTTCTCATGGAGGGTTCTTGACAACCAAACAAAGAACCACCTTGGCTGGTGCTCCAATTGGTCTTAATTTTGTGTAGAGTTTGTAAAGGATCTTTTAGGTTTTTCAAAATCTTCATCTCATTACAGATGCGGAATTGGGTTTGTGAATTAGATCATGAAAGGTGTGATCATTGTGGTGATAGTATGAATGTCCATGAAGTGGTAATTTAATACATGTGAAGATTTATTCATTGTTTCTGAGTAATATAAGTTATTAGAGGAGGATGGAGAATTCATGTGATGTCAATCAATTGGATGCTGATGTTCTTTTACCTCCTCGGAAGCGTCTTCTTGCTGGATTGAAAAAACAGAGTTCAGATGGTGATGTTGCTGCCTCTCCATCTATGTTTGCTGCTTCTAGTGTTACAGCTTCTGAGGTTGCTTCCTCTTCTTCCTCTTCCTTTTCAAGTGAATTTGATACCCGCCTAAAGCGTATAGTGAGTTCTCATTCAAATAACCCTAACCTTACACCTGAGGAGATTGTTGAGGCATCCAAAACAACAGCAGTTGCTGCAGCTAAGGCTGCGGAGGCTGCAAGAGCTGCAGCTGAAGAAAAGGCTGCAAAGGCAGCAAAGGCAATTGCTGCAGCCAAGAATGCTTTGGACTTGGTTGCATCTTTTTCTGAGGAGGCAACAAGCAAGGAAAAATATCTGAAAAGGAACAAGCTACAGAAGCATCTTCCAGTTCAGCTGTTGTACAAAAAATACCAGCCAGTTGAAAATTGTAGGACAGATGAAGAATTAGCCCGTAAGTTACATCGAGCCATGAACAGCTCCCCTAGAATCACAAAGAACTCTCCAGAATCAAAAGGCAATAAACACAAGAGGCCTAAAAGCTGTTCAAGTTTTGAAATTACTGAAGGTTCTGATACTGGGGTGGCATTGGGACAAGATTGCTTATCTTTGTGCAATGGACACGCAGCAGCAGGAAAGATTGATTCTGAAGGCTCAATCCAAGAGGTATGCTCAAGCAAAGAAGATAAGAAGGGAGGGAGATATGATAAATCTAGCCAGATGGAGATATATAATGGGGAAGCAGAGTCAAGCCAATCAAAGGAGAAAAACTGTGAAGATTCCTCTCCCACAGGTAAGAAGAGAGGAAGGGTGAAGCTAAAAAAGCTGCCCTTAAGCATTTGCACATCCAAAGATAAGGCACAGCCAAAGGAAGAGCTAAAAGCTAGAAGCCCTCCGTTGACAGAAATGAACACGGGCAACCATCCTGCAGGTAATCTTCCTTTGTTTCCAGTGGAGCCACCAACTGACAGAGTGATGCCAATTGAGGCCACATCAATGTGGAAATGCCAGGAGTTCAAGCCACCAGCATGTATCAAACAAAATAAAGTTGTGCAGTCATAATATTCAAATTACATTGTGATGACTGGGTGCTGCTGTGATAGAAGGTGATAGATGAGTTAGGAACATGATGCCTTTTTTACATAAATGTCCTTTTATCTTTTTGTTAATCTTTGGTTTTGTAATGGATTTGCACTGACTAAATGTAAATTTAGATAGTTGCTTGGATTACTTCTTTTAGTTAAAGTTGTGTGTTATTTTACTTGACAGCGAAGCTTGAATTTAGGTAGGAGGATGCATTGAATTAAACAGCGTTTTGCAATGTGTTGCATATCCCATCCCTCATCTGTAACGGAAATAAAAGAGAGAAACTGTTGGTTTCTATATATACTTTTTGCGGAGCTGCTCATCTTATTTTTCCTTGTACTCAAATGCATTACCATTAACTAATGGGGGAATATGGAACTATAATTGCTTTTCTAGATGAATTATGCTATGTGTTGCATCAATTCATTTTCCTGCTATTATTAATTACTGTAGTTAGTGGTATTAATGAGCAAGTCTTGGCATTTTAACGGCAGGAAGGATTACATGAAAATCTTAATGAAATTTCCTTTTTGTAGAGAGTTGTTTAAGATGCAGAATGTAGTACGGTATGGGATTTGCAATCCTCTGGTTGTTCTTATACCCTACTTTGATCAATGCCCATTGTTTCCCCCTTCAGCCAATTTGTTATGACGAAGCATGCTTGTCACTGTTAAAAGTAAGTCTACGAGGAAATGGAAGAATTATCTGTAAACTAATTATATGGTACCCAGTTTGTAGAGGTTTCGCCTCTTATTTATGAAGGTGAGCAAGCAGTATTGTTTTTCATCGGTGGCATGTAGTTTCAAGCAATCAAGGTTTCTGACATTCATGCCAAAAAAAAAAAAAGATTTTGGAATAGTTGAGAGAAATTTATTTCTGTATTTCAAACCTTGTAAATACACATTTTTTTAAAAAAATTCAATACTTCTTCACTAAAAATTTAACGAAGTAATGCTCACTCAACTACCAAAAAATCCACCCCACGCCCTCCTTCCCTCTGATGTAGAAAGACAGAACCCTTGAATTCATCTGTTGAGCATCACTAAAAGTAGTGGTGGTTGCAACTTCCAACAGAGTACACTAATAACTTTATTCTCACCAGGGGTGCCAGTTTCGCATTTGGATCTCCTTCAGAGTTTTTTTTTTTTTTTTTTTTTTTTTTTTTTNTAAAAATGAAACAGCAAATAAATCCTTCAGTATTTCAGTTAAGTCATTTTTTTTTCACCCTTTGACCAAAAACTAATGGAAGTCTATTCCAAATTATTTACAGCAAATATGTACTTTTGGTCTTTCAAGTTTAAATGAAATTTCATTTTCATTTCAAATGTTTTAAATGTATCCCAAATGTTTTAAAATATGATTAAATCCATCCTAATTGTTACTCTGTCAATGTTAATAAGAATAACGAAAATATAATAATGATGTAGTAGATTTATAGAAACATATTATCATTACTGATAGACTTATTAATAGAGTTTACGGTTGAGTTGGAATTAAGAAAAACTTTGTCGACTTTTTTTTTTTTAAGGGTAAACTTCATTGAAATTTAGAGGACAAATAATTACTTTTTTTGTAATTTAATTAGAAAAAACTTTAAAATTAACAAAGTAACATGATAAAAAAAGTGATATTTCTCCAATAAAAAAGAAAGTGTTATTTCTATGGCATGATACGTTGGCATGTACGTAGAGACGTCAGCTCATACGGCCAGAACGTCATCCGCGATGGCTATCTGTTCAGCGCTGCGTATCAGCACAGCAAACAGCAATATCCACGTGGACTTGCTGTCTGCTTGCATTTATCTATCTTTTGATCTGTTGCGTTGCTAACTCGCTTATGGCAAGCCCATTTTTTACATTTCCTGTACACGTGGAGTTACGGGGTCAAACATTGGTAATCACTCTTATGCAAGTGCTCGCATCCATGTTGCCATTATCTCGTAGTCATCCTTATTTGAAGTTTGAACATGTTTTACTCTTCTTTTCTTTTTTTTATATATTTTTTGGTAACAGAACAAGTTTTACTAGTTAGAACTTACTTTGCACTTGCTTTATAATTGAAACCTTAATATTGCCAACCATCAAGACAATTTTATGAATCAACATGAAGAGTAATTGGCATTGCAATTTATGCCCCTATTAAGCTTGAAGAATGAACCAAGGAACAGTACAAGTCTCAAAACAGACGGCTAGGAAATGAATCTGTTGCAGCTTTTAAAATTCAAGTAGTTCAACCCAGAAAGATAAAAACCAAAACTTTGATTTCTAAAATTCATTAATATAGAAGATGACATGAAATGACATACTTGTTAATGAAATAAGTGAAACTCCTCAAATCACAAAGGTATTTGATCCGTAGACAGCCCACCAGAACTAGTAGCCACAACAGCAATATTTAGCATTGACAAAGCCTTTTTTTCTTTCTTTGTATCCATAGGCACATTTTTTTTTATATTGTGACAAGTTCACTAAAATGAATGAATGTCAACATCACTTGAATCATGTGGAGAATATACACGCAAACTCCTCTGTCAGGTGTTTCTGGATGATGTCGTTTTCTTCACAAAATTCGTTACTACTTTACATCTTTGTAGTTAATCCAAAAAAATAATAATAAAATCTTATTAAAACAAGCCAAAAATAAATCACAATCAGTCACTCAGGTGGAAGGAGGGAGCTGAAAATGGTGTGTGACTCTGTCAAACATCTTTCTCCCCTTCACTTTCCCACCTTGATTTTAAGGTTACTCATCCCAACGTCCACCTTGTCCATGCTGGGTTCATTTATCTGTTCCTGAGATGAATTCTTATCTTGGAGCCATGGGTGTTGCAGGCACTGCTGTGCCGTTGGTCGCTTCTCCGGTGAAAAATCAAGAATTGGTAAAAGAAATTCTGCAAACTCACGAGCATCAGTCTCTGAAAACTTATATCTATCAATCAACAATTTGTCGAGTGGCCAGAATTTAAGCCTCCGAATCCTCTTGAGATCCCCGTGCCTGTCAAAGAAATCCTTGGATCGAACTCCAGTGATAGCAACCTGCCACCCAAGCATTAGCATTAGATATGCAAAAATAGCTATTCAAGAACTAAGCAAAAAAGCTGTAGGAATGTTCTCACCTTCCGGGGCATCTTTCCAAGGAGTTCCATCATCAGGGCAAGGTGATCCTGAAACCAACACAAGGCACAGTTTCATTATGCTTACTACACTCCAAAGAGGTTTAGCCAATCACAAATGATGATTTAAAATCAAAGAAAAAGTCAAAGGCTAGCACATTTAGATGTTTCCCCAAGAGAGTTAAAAAAATTCCTTCTTTTGATCCAGAAAGGCAACAGTACTTATAAAACTACTCATTAGTAGAATAAAACTCATAATGCAAACATCCATATCTAGCTAATTTTCATTTCACCATGATAATCAAAGAATCAAAAACAGTTAAAAATGAAAACTACAATTCAAGAGCTTGCCTATGTACAACTATCTTATGACAGTTATAAATCTTTTATCTACAGTATGAAACTTGAGATGTCATTCTATAAGAATAGAAATTCATTCCTAGAAAAGAAATTCCCGCCAGAAGTTGTCCAAAATACATATATTTGTTAATTTCTTAAACAGGGTTGCCATAGGATCATAAATAGGTAGATAAATGTTTACTCAATTTATAGAAATTCCGCTCTAACATACGACTACCTTCACATCCAGGTATCGCTTAAGCTATTGTGTTCAGTCATAAGGAGCATGGAACCAGCAATAAAAGGAAAACTATAAAGGCCAGGTGCAGGAGACAGATTACTATACAATCAAACAATATTTTCAAGTCAAATGTATGCTTTACTGATGCAGGACATGCAAAATACTTGTCAAACTTAACATCAAATACATAATGATAATACTCTTAGCTTCAATGGATTCTGTTTTTCAGATAGCTCCAGTTATATATTCTACAATATAAGTCATAGGTATCAATGATTTAATATAATTACTTACAAATATTAAAGATAAACATCGATATAACTCCTAAATAGGAAGTAGTAATCTGTTAACATTTACCACATCATTTCAGACAGTCTTCCGGTAAGGTTCTTCCAGTTTGGAGCCAGTATGCAATTGTTTTAAGGTCATTCATAAGTTTTTCCGTATGTATATATGATTCTCAACAATTTGAGTTATTATTAAATTATATAATATATTTAGTTTTATCTTCAGGTAATTTCATGGAAATCTAAGGTAATCCTTATATGCTCAAACAATTACCATAATTTCAACCATGCACAAGGTAAGGAACAACAGAATTAAATTATAATAGTTCATGGGAAAAACCATCATACCTCATCCTCACTAAATCCTTCTCCACTCTTAGGAGTAAACATCATATCACCAGTGGCAAGCTCAAAAGCAGTGCACGCAAAAGACCACATGTCAACAGAAAAGGAATACCCAGCCTGCAGTATGACTTCAGGAGCTCTATATTGCCTTGTCTGGATTTCTTCTGCAAACTGCTTATCAGCCCAACATGCATTTCCGAAATCTACTATCTTGCATCTCACATCAATCCCATCAATATTTCTATCAGACTTTAGCGGTTCTCCTATTCCTCCCATAGAAACTCTTCTTTCAGATATCTTAGCAACTGCCCTCCTCGCCCTCCTTTTCAACTTTTTCTCAATAAGACTTGTAACTCCTCCTCCACCATTTAGACTTCCCTCAGGCTTCTCTAGGATTGGGGCGAGTTCAGATCTAACAGGGTCTTTGGCAGGATCAATGGTGGTAAAGAGAAGAATATTTTCAAGCTTTAAGTCAGTGTGAATTATACCAAGATCTCTATGCAAGTAATCCAGACCAATCAAAATGCACTTACAAATCTCCCTCACTTTATTCATCGGAAGGCCTTTATAACGGTTATACTTGATCAGCCGAAGCAAGCTATCCCCAAGAAACTCAAGGACCATGCATGGGTGCTGCCCATTTGGGCCTGTGTGCTTAAAGTTGTCAATCAGTTGGACAACACACTTTGAATTCGACGGGTCACCATCAGCAACGGCTAAAAGGACTTTTATCTCATGAAGGGCAGCCTCAGCAAACTGGGCTGCACTTTTCTGGATCTTAAGAGCAACATATGTCTGAAAACAAGAAACTTAAAATTAGAAATGATTTGAGAAAGAAAATATGCTGGTCCACAAACTAATTAATCAAACTACCAATGATTCGGGCAGAAAAAATGAGAATACATACATAAATATCTTGCCTTTTAGAAGACTTTGCAACTAAACACATATGCGTGAAGAAAGCAGACGTGTAAAGGATAATGCTTGGACATAAAATCAATCCACCTAGATCAATAGACAGTATATCCTATACAAATTTAAATCTTGTTTTTTTTTTGGGCCATTTTTCGTTTTCCAAATTTAAGTATTAAGCATAAACCTTTAACAAATAAAGTGATTTATGGTTGCAGAGGTTATGGATCTATGAACTATGAAGATAGTGATTGCACATGTCAGACACTTAACACTCGTCTTTCTGTTGAATCAGAATTTCATTGTTCCCACATACATATCATTGGCTGCCTTCCAAGAAAACTTAGGTAGTACAGACAAGTGTTACCATTAGAAAAGAGCATAATACTAAACACGAGTTCCAAAGTAAGCAAAGCCTATCCAAAACAAACACGGAAGCAGATTCATTTATTACTCCTCTGCATACAGACAACTCTATATAAACCAGGTGGTCACATTTATCATGATAGTTCTCCATTATTGCTCCAGCATGCAAAAATTGTGCATTTGTGACATATTGACAAATATAAACATATACTTCTAAAGAACAGAAGGGCTAAAAGTGGCAAGGGAAGATAACAAGATTGTTCAGCTTAGTTATACAGATATATGCATAAGCCAAACAATTCCATTTCGATTCATTCGATGAAAAGATATTGATAGGATAGAAAAAGACAACCGAAATACATAAGATTGAATAAGACATAATTTATAACGAAATAAAAACCAGAAGATGGGTAGAGACAGAAAAAAGATGAATCAAGGACGTATCTGTAGAAGGAATGAAGAAATAAAGATCTAGGAACCGCCATTTAAAGCAGAGAAACCAAATTGTATAAATAAATAACAGAAAAGCTCCCAACTTCACTACTGCTATAAATTTGAATCCGATTGCATTAACAAAACAAAAAAAGTTGAATAACTTTTCACATCTAGGATACAAACACGCCAAATCAATCCAAAAAAATGTGGAAGCAACTCAAATCAATTGCTTTTGATGAAACTATAAGGACAAATTCACAGACAAGGAGAAACAAATAGGAGAGTGAGGATCAAACACATACAGAAGTTTGAGTATCATAAGCAAGCCACACGGTGGAGAACTGACCCCAACCGAGTTTCCTCTGCGCTATGTATCTGCCGCCGGAGAACTGATCGCCGACCCTGACGGCGTGGTAACCACCTTTTCTATAGGAGTCGAAGCCCTCATCATCTTCTTCAGACCCTGATGACGATGAGCACGACATCTTCTCTTCTTCTTCTTCCTCAAGCTTCTGATCTAATCGGATTAAGAAAGGATTTGCCTTTGGCTTGAAATTGCTATGATTCGTTTATTGCCTTTCTCAACCAAAGCTTGAGTTTTTTTTTTTTTCTTCTGGTTTGCTTTCTACTGAAATTGCTTGGACGTGAGATTATAGGAGGTGACCAAATTTGAAGCCTTTGTTTAGGAGATGGGAAAGAATAAAGATGGGGAAGACTGTTAATATTTGTGGTGTGTGTGGCCTTTACAACACAAGACTCTCTCTTCAATCCTCCACTTTTTTCTCGTTGTTGTTCTTTCTCTCTTACTCTCCTTCCTTCTTTCTTTCTTTGCTCCCTGTAATGCTTCCTGTGAATGTGGGTCTACAAATTTTCTCATACGAGTCTATTTTTCGTAGCCCACCTTGTCGGTTTACAGTTATACCCTTTGGCCTCCCATTTTGGCCTCACGCTGACATTGACCATTTTGGGAATTGGATAATTGGTATTGAGATTTTATTAGGTGAGGTGGAATGATCAGATTATTCACAGGGGTTGGGAGTTGCTGCCCTTTCCTGCGTCAGCCACCTGCCCCTTATACTTTTTCGCTTTGCTTTTCCTTTTTCCTCCCACTTTCTATATTGGGCCAAAGCTCTTCAAGAGCTTCTTTCGGTATGCCCATTTTGATTTTTGAACCCAAATCATGTTTAGTTAGCCCTTTGCTTAGGGTTAGGGAGAGATTATTTCGTATATTCGGTGTATGTACATTGCTAGACAAAAAAAGAATCTACATGAATCACGGTGAGCTTCACATTTTTGTGTCTTGCAATGTGCATGCATAGAGGATACCTAAGAATTTTTTCTGCTCGAGTGTAATTAACAATGCCCAAATTAGCCATGTCCTGATTTACTATAATCCAAATTCCAAAATGAACTTTAAACATTCCTTGGGTGAAGCACAGCAGCTATAACCTAAATATGCAATTTAGTGACTAGACTGAGGGAGAAAAATGGCCCTTGCTTGGTAATCATTGCCTCCAGCGAACAGAACACTATGGAAAATTTATGATGAATCTTTAGTCTCATTAGTATCAAACTGATGTTTTTTTTTCGGGGGTGGGGGAGAGTGTGAATAAAATATCTCAATGTTTGGAAATGGTCAATTACTGCAAATAAAATACCATCTACAGCCCAAGGCATGTTAGCTTGAAGAGTAATACTAGTAAATGTCAAAGTTGGCTTTCGTGGGTAATATTTCAAGCATTCAATTGCTGGTTCTTTCAAGCCAACTATGGACTATTTCAATTCGAGCTTTCTTTCATTCTAAATTTGAGATCTTTCTAACTACCAATTCATGTGACATATTATATAACTTCGCTTCTTTGGTAAACGTTTAACGGTGTATTATTCTATTTATGGATCTTTCCCCCAAGTTTCGTGGGTCACATGCTTGGTGTCATGGAATGACTATGGACAATGGTGGTCTCGCAGACACCGTGGTTGCTTGAGTGAAAGGTATAGCAATAGGACAAAAGGTATTGTACACGGCACGGAAACAAGTTTATAGCTTCCGGGGTCTCTATGATTCTCCTATCTGCGAACCAGCAAACGCATCCGAAATGCAGAGACAGTGGTAGATTGTTAGATAGAGGAAAATTAAGTTTAAGCAAAGAGAGTACTAAATGAAAATTCAGGTAGTTCTGCTACCATTTACAAGTTCTTATTTTCATTACTGAGAAAGTAGAGCTGCAATGCAACTTACAAATAGGACAACATGATACAACAATAAAGAATAGGTCGGCTAATTGTAGATCGTTTTTACAGTTAATTCAGCAAACACAACAATGGAACAGTGTCAAATATCTGCTCAATCAGGCCTTAAAGCCAACAATCTCCATTAGGGAAGAACAGGTTCTGGTGACTGCAGCAATTAACACAAAAACCTGAATTGCCCCATCAGAAACCTTAATTTCAGCTTACACGACATTGTGGAGCAGTATCAAATCTAATTGATAACTATAAATAGATTTTCTGCTCAATCAAGCCTTGGGGGCAAAAATCTCAGCTAAGGAAGACCAGGTTCCGGTGATTGCAACAATGAACCCAAAAACCACAATTGCCCCATCGGAAATAATGCAGCTCCATCCCAACTCTTCCTTGAACACTAGATAGTGAAACATAGCAGGGAATACGAAGCTTAGAACAATACAGATGCTGCTACCCACCAAGGACAAGAAATCTGCAAAATTAGGCACCAAAAGAGCCGCCAAGCTCACCAGCAATACCATCAACCACCTCAGCCACAAGCAGTACCTATAATGACAGAACCTCCTCTCCACTACCTCATAAACTGGGTTCATCATCAATGGAAAAGTGAAGAACAGATTGATACAGAGACCCAGCTGCACCAGAGTGCTCACTAGTCCTTGTCCCAGATTGGTAGTGATAATATCTTTGGTTTCTTCACCAAAAGCAAAGTAACCCAGAGCTCCAAATGCTCCAAATAACAAAGAGATGACTGTCATTGCCAAGCCCAAGACTTTACCAAATTTATCTTTGTCTTTAGCCTCCGATTCCAATGGCAAAATCATTCCAATTCCTTCAAAGGCATAAACGGCAACACCTATACCATAAAACAATACAGATAAACCTCCAAAAGCCTGCAGATCAGGCCTATTTTTAGCAAAAATAAACACATCCTCCACCATCACAATACTCTTAGCTGAGATATCAATCACATCGGCGACTATACTCAAAGGGGCCAAATGGGTCAAAGTTCGAACCGCATTTAATCCCAATTGAAACGGAAAACAACTCCAAAGAAATAAGACTTTCGGGGTTAAACCCAAAATTGGGGCTGTGGTTGTGTTACTCACTAAATATGCTAAAGTATTAGATATGAAAATAAGGTAGCTCACACAGAAGCCAGCTTGAGAAAGCACGATCATGATGTCAACGGAGAATCTACCAACCGGCCCACAGAGGGCGAAGCCTACATCACCAAAAGAATTGATTTTGGTGAAACCCATAATGGATTCAAGCTTGCGGCGGGTGTAGACCAGAAGCATCATGCAGTAATAGGTGAGAAAAGCCACCGAGAAGAGCATGATTAAGCCCATGACCCAACCCGTTCTCTTGAAGCTATAAGGGAGACCCAGAACACCAGCCCCAACTACGGATATGAAGATGTTGGCAAAGGTCTTGAATTTGGAGGAGAGTGGAGGTGCTTTGGCGAGAAGAGGGGTGTCTTCTCGAGGGTAGGTTGGTAAGTAATAGGAAGATGAACTCGCTTCCTTCTCAAACCCCATTGGATCGCCCTTTTCGCAAGAAGTTACGATTCTGCGAATGGTTCTTAATCAGTGCGTTCTCCTGTGAAATTCTGAGTAGGGAATAAAAAGAGACTAAATTGAATCTGCAGCAAAAGCAACACACGCAAAGAAGAAGATAACAGGAGCCGAAGGGGAAATTATGAGAAGGACTTGAATAACGCGTGGTAGGCTCTGGTCTTCAGGCGGTACTCACTAGAAATTGGGAAAGGGTGAAATGGAAAAGCTTTGTTAAGTGAAATGTATAAACATTTTTTCAACTTGCAGTATTTGAGAGGAAAGAAATAAGAAAAATGACTCATTTTGCAACTTGCAGTTACGCCAAAGAAGCCAAATGGGACTCGCCAATGTCCTTGTCCTTTGTACCAGTTTGAAAAATCTTGAAGTGACCACCATAAAAATAGTGGGCAATAGCCGCAATATCCTTAGAACTTTGAAGAAGTTACGGAGTAAAAGCGGAAGTTCTTAATCTGCACATTGTCTTTCGTTCTTAGTAACCACGTTCTTTTTTAACTATTTAGTATCATCAAGATAAAAAAGGAAAAAAATTATTTAGTATTATAGATTATAAAAAAAATATGGATATTTTGATCCAAATATTACACTTTTATAATTTTTTTTACATATTTATCATATTTTTAAATTTATTTACCTTAATATTATTTTTTTAAAAAAATCAAAAACTAAAAAAAATAAGTTTTTCGTAGCAGTAGAGTCCAAAGGACAAGTCGTGGGCTTGCCGGCATGTCTCCATCAAACATGTTGTGGCCCACATGACGTGTCATCCTTCAAAAACGTATAAGGGGTCAAAGTGCCTTTGGAAAGAGAAAAATAAGGGGGTTTTTTTTTTGTAGCAGTAGGGTCCACAGGACACGTCGTGGGCTTGTCGGCATGTCTCCACCAGACACGCCGTGGCTCACACAGCGTGTCATACTTCAAAAACGTATAATGGAACAAAGTACCTTTGGAAAGAGAAAAATAAGGGGGGAGGGGGGTGGGGAGGGCACGTTCTGTTGTCATTTGCTGATGAATGCTATGTTTTGGATGCTGACATGACATCGTTTCTGTGTGTTTAGCCATAGGGCATGAACAATTTGATTTTTGAATTAGGAAATTAGGACACACCACGTGGGCTATGGCGTGTCCGGTGGAGCTCACTGCTTTGAAAAACTTTTTTTTTGTTAGTTTTTGATTTTTTAAAATATATAATATTAAGGTAAATAAATTTAAAAGTATGATAAATGTATAAAAAAAATTATAAAAATATAATATTTGGGTCTAAGTGCCGAAAATATGTAATGAATTATATATACATAGCATTATATGAGTGAAAGAAAGAATTTTATAGATGTGTTCTTATAAAATATATCCATTAAGATAAATTTTCAATATGAGTTTATGTTATAAAAGTATTTTTTATTTCTTAATAAAAAAAGTTTTAAAGTATAATTTTGAGAGAATTATTATAAATGAATTTAAATAAAAAATAAATAAATGAATTTTAAAATTATATTTTATTCTATTTTAGTTATTGATTAATAATCATTTGAAGTTCTATATAACTAGTGATGATTATATAATCTCATTGATCAATAAGTGACTCTTAAAGACAAAATGATAATTGATAATATAAAATTATAAATAATTATTAGTCATTAAAAACAACTATATATTATATATATAACTTTAAAATTCATATAATTTTTTTTTATTTAAGTTTTTTATAATGATTTTTTTAATTTTAAACACTCTTGTAGATTAATGTGTATGTCATCTGTCTTTTTTCTAAGTACATTCATGTCATTTTCTTGATCGGAAGATTCATCTACTCGTGTCATATTGATGTTCGATACAATTACCCATGACATTGTATCCTCCATTTTTTGGAAATAACTCAACTCCATATTTTCCATTAATTGTCATCATTCACGTTTTGGGTACACTTTTTAATGTAGAAAAAAGGCATGAAAACAAAATTGATTAAGTTAATATACTTTTAAAATATTTGCGCAGAATTCTCATGTTTTACAGATGTTGCAGATAAAGTCAAAGTTTCCGATAATTCATTCATCGTGTAAAAATAGAGATAAATATCTACTTAAAAAATCAAGAGCAAGGCAAAAGGAGCCAAGCATCCCTGGCAGTGGCGTAGATGGTGACAGTGACAGGCCATCTACCCTGAATGTAAGTGTCGGTTTGGTCATTGACAAGCTCAAGTACAACTTTTTAAGTTAATTATTCACAATGTGGAGTATGCGGCCTCTGCATAGAGACAACATCTATCAAGAAACAGGAATTAAGTTGAGATCTCATGCTGATTCCCCACTCCTAAAACGAAAAAGAAGCCTATAATCTGGAACCAGAGGAATTTATGATTCAATTGGAAATGGTGTCTTCTATCAACTTGCCAAGAGAGTGGCGATGCTAGCAATTAATGATAGGCTTAATTGCAATTTTGATCCCTATTTTAACCACTTGAACGTTTTGGTTCCCTTCTTTAAAAATGAATTATTAAGTGCTTTTATATTCATAAAATATATAATTTTAGTCAATTTATCTTTAAGTCAAAATTCTTAGATTTATTTCAAGGTGTAAAGTTCTTTGATTCATAATCCCACCATTCAGATTGAAGGGCTACATCTTGTGAACCTTCTCACTAAATTTGAGTTCGATCTAACGGTGAAACTCAGTCCAAAATACCAAAATCATANCCTTATTTTAACCACTTGAACGTTTTGGTTCTCTTTTTTAAAAATGAATTATTGAGTGCTTTTATATTCATAAAATATATAATTTTAGTCAATTTATCTTTAAGTCAAAATTCTTAGGTTTATTTCAAGGTGTAAAGTTCTTTGATTCATAATCCCACCATTCAGATTGAAGGGCTATATCTTGTGAACCTTCTCACTAAATTTGAGTTCGATCTAACGGTGAAACTCAGTCCAAAATACCAAAATCATAAGTTTTCATCTAATAAAAAATTTAAGCATATTCACCGTTAGATCGAACTAAAATTTTGATGGAAAGATTCACAAGACGTAACTCTTCAATCTGAACGATGAGATTATAAATTAGAGAACTTTACACCTTAAAATAAACTTAAGAATTTTGACTTAAAGATAAATGAACTAAACTTGTATATTTTATGAATATAGAGGGACTCAATAGTTCATTTTTAAAGAAGAATGACCAAAACGTTCAAGTGATTAAAATAAAGGAATCAAAATTACAATTAAACCTTAATGATACGAAGACGAAGACGCTCCCTTCACACTTTAATATTTCAACTAGAGGATCCCGTGTCATGGAGACCCAAATCATTGAGATAAGGTTGATTTGTGTGACATTGACAGAATAGGATAAGTATCTGGAGGACAGATAATGAGACAATAAAAGCTAGTGCGTATGTGATCAGGATACTTCATTTTTTTTTCAAAAGTACACGAGAGCCATGACTTTAGTCCTTCAAATACGACATTAGTTGCCTGTGTTTAGAGATTGCCTTCACAATTTTTGCTGTGAATTCGACAAAAACGTCAGTAAAAATTTATGTTACAATTACGATCCCCTCAATATATCTGATATCAATATCAGCCATTACTTCAAATTCAGCTTCATTTGGTCTTCTAGATTCCTTGAGTTTCAACTGAAATTACAGTCAATAACAGGCCTGCTGCTTTTAGATGACCCATCCCAGAAAAAAATGTATAAAGATTTCACGTAACCCAACAATCTACGCTTTATACTATAACTACATCAAATGCCACAATGACCAAATATTGCAATTGCTCAAATGCAATCCCCCTCAGAGACAAATTTAAGTCTCCATGATTCGCCAGAGTTGGTCATTTACATCAAACATGTTCTTATATTTGAAATATGAATTCTCTTGACTTAGACCGAGTAGCAATGAGTTCCAAATAAAAGGATCAGGAAGGATGCCCTTCTCTATCATTTCCATAAGCAGGAGCAATGCCTTTTGAAGGTCACCCTTCCTACAAAGGGCGTCAATCGAAGGGCTGTAACTTTCTGTGTTAGGTACACCACCTCTTGTAACAATGTCTTCCTTGAACTTCAAGGCACCGTCAACTTTTCCTTGCCTACAAAACCCACTGATGATAGCATTGAATGTAGATGCAGTAGGAAAACAATTATTAACAATCATTTCATTCATCAGCTCAATTGCTTCCCTTACACAACCTTCTCGAGAAAATCTACAAACAAGGCCGTCATAAACAAGAATACTGGGAACCCCGCCTTCGTTAAGCATTTTATCATAAATCCTCTTTGCATCCTCAATAGCCCCCTCTTTGCAGTGCCTTAAAATTGTTACACTTCTGTCAACCGCTCTAGGAAACAATTTTCCCATCTTTTTTAGAAACTCAACTGCCTCATCCAAACGATTTTGCTTGAATAGACCATATACTATGCTATTATAAGGACTGATACGTCCCTTAGATCCTTCTTTGCTGTCCTCCATTAGTTCCAAAATCGTAAAACCTTCTTTGATTCTTCCTACTGAACACAAACCTCTAATTATTGCGTCATATGTAATGAAGTTCGGTTTTATTCCATCTGTTTTCATATCATGAAAAAGATTGAGAGCCAAATCTAACATCCCCGACTCACAAAAACCAGATATCAGTATATTATAGGTGTCTACATTGGGAAGACAGCCTTTAATTTCCATCTCCTTCAGAAAATGAAGCCCAACTTTCGCTTTTCCCAATCTACAAAATCCCTTTATCAGGGTGTTATAAGCCACAGCATCAACTAAACCTCCCATGCTCTCTACTCTCTCTAAAACCTCCACTGCCTCCGTTACACGGCCAACATTGCATAAAATTTCCACCATCTTAGTTATTGTAACAACATCGGGCACAAACCCCATGCTAAAGCTCTTCTCTAGCAGCACAAGAGCTTGAACTAAATTCTCTTCCTTACAATACCCAGTTATCAATATATTAAATGTCACATCATTTGGTTCCTTCATTTCATTCATCAAGCTTCTTGCCCTCCCAACTTTCCCATTTCTGCAAAGAGCATGAAGCAATGTGTTGTAAATCACAGTATTTAGTGTGATTCCCCGAGACTTCATCAGCTGCAGCAACTTAAAACCTTCACCTATTCTGTTTGTCAAGCAAAGCCCTTTCATTAGAATCCCAAAAGTATAATCATCACCATCAATACCACTTGCCATCATCTCCTTCCTATAAAACTCCCTAGCTATGTCGATATCCTCCTTCACAAGAACATCCAATATTGAATTGAAAATCCTCAAAGATGGTTTGCTATCAAACCCATAAACTAAATCAATAACTTTGATAACTTGCCGTATCATCCTTGCTCGGCCGAGGCCTCGAATGATAGTGATGAATATATCATCACCCGGGGGTGACCCAATTGAGTTAGGCATTTCATCGAGCAGTTGCTTGACATTATCAAACCGTCGGAAAGTGCAGAGCTTGTGGATCAAGGCACGGTATGTGGACCGAGAGTGAACAAAGTTGGGGAGTTTAGAGGCCCATCTGAAAGTTTGCAGTGCTTGCGATGCAGATTTCTGCTCCAGTATTAGATGAGAAACGTGCTCGTGGGTTGGGACAGGTGAAGAAGAAGAAGAAGATGCAGATGATGAAATGGACTTGAATTGGAAGCTGAAAAAACACCTTGGATAAGCAAAACGGGTTGAAGAGAAAATAGCATATGCCAACGCCTCGCAGGGTTTGGGCATCGGATGCTGTGGCGCTGCTTCTCGCAATTCCATCAGCGTACACCGTTTTTCCCAACTATTAGGCGGAGTAATTGGGGTTTGCCCAACGACATCGTTTTATTGTGTTTATTTGTATCCATTGGACCATTGCCGGGGCTCAATGGTCATGATCATTTTTCCCTTGTTGAACAAAAATGCAAACACCTATAGGAAAAGCTCTCAACTTTTGTATTTATATTGTTAACTAAGTAGATAATTCTGAAGTAACTTGTAAAAGCTGCATAATTGTAATTGTAAATGTTACATGAGTAGCAGTACTCTCAAGTCTTAACCAAGTAAAAGAAAAATGAAACTTTATGATTTTAAATAGACCCATACAATTGTCTAGTTTCCTGAATGCAAAAATTATATAAGTAACGTACTAGCATTACTCATTGTCTGCGACTTTAATTTAAAGCGACGTTGTACAGATTCTCCGACAGGAAGAAAAAAAACAGAGTGATGGTTCTTTACAAATTTACAATTGCTCAAATAAAATATATAAAAGACAAATTAATAAAAAGTTCAAAAGAATTGCTTCATAGTTCTTCTTCTTGCATTCACTGGAAGTCACCGTTGAGTTGTTTGGTGTCACTTCCTCGCAGTAATCAATGGGGAAAACAGCTGAAGGAGATTTGTTTAGAAGAGCCATTTCTTGAAAGCATGAGTTCATGAGTTGAACTCGAAGCTGGCTGTGCATACAAGGCCAAAACCACTTCCAAAGCAGGCCAGTGACAATGTACACTTGATAATTGGTGTAATATATAATCAAAAAACACAAGTGAAGAAGGCTCTGATAGATAGATAGATGCTTCAAAATTCAAACTGTTACAAACAGTCTCACATTACGATTGATCTTGAGCAATCAGCAATCTTCAATGGCAGTAGGGAATAGCAGTCACTCAGAAAAATCCCCCACCTATTGTTGTCTAAACTCTAATTCAGTCTGTACAAGTCACTGATAGGCCTTGTTCATCTACCATTCAAGACACCCTTGAGAAGATCCAGGCCTTCAGCTGATATGCTCCTCCTCCTATGAGATCTGGGAATTTCGATTTTCGGAGGTGGGTCTTGTGAGAAACAGACCACCACAACTGTGAGATTGTCACATGAGTTGCGTTGGAGTGCCTCCTTCACAAGTGCCTTTGAGCACCTCTCTGGATCATTATGCTGCATCAGCTCCTTCCTCACCATTGTAACAGCACACTGGCTGCTCATCACATCCCATAATCCGTCACAGCCCAGTATCAAAAACTCATCTTCTTCTGTCAGAAGAATCTCCTCCAATTCAGGCTCTGAGCTTAAAGGACTTTTTGAACCTTTAGAGCCCTTGATGTGCCAGTCTCCAAGAGCCCGTGCCACTGATAGTTGGCCGTTGAGGTACCCATCATAGATGACACCACCCAGTTTCTCAATTCTTAATCTTTCAGAAGTGCAATTTGGTTTATGGTCTTTAGAAAGTTCAATGGCTCTTCCCCGTTTGCCCAATACAGCACGGGAATCCCCAGCATTGGCAATTAGAGTCATCCTGCAAAAGTATAAAAATATTTTAACAAACAGGAATTATACTTATTACTTTACAGCAGCTTCTGTAATTTATCAGCAGGAGCAAACAATGAAACTTGTTTGCATTTAGCAACAGTAGGTAGGTCTAAATTAATAATACGGTGGTTGTTACCTTCCCAACATAAGGGCTGTCAAAGCAGTGGTGCCTGAGGAACTATCAAGGGCTTTAGCATCTGCAAATGCATGATCAGCCTTCGCAAATGCACTCTTAACAGCCTTCTTTATGCCAGATGGGAAATGGGAGTCTTCAACGATTAACTTAAGGATGTTCTTTTTGGTAAATGATGCTGCATCAGTACCACCATGTCCATCAAATACCTGTAGAGGACAATACACAACCTGAGTATCTACAAGGCATGCAAACGGCTATCTCATGTTAGAATATTAACCAATGCATATAGTCAACCAAATATTTACTACATATTGGAGTTCAGATATTAATCAATGCAAGTCCTTGGGGATCCAGTGATTATTCCGTGTTCAGACAATTCAGTTATATTATATGGCCTGTAAACAATTTACTTTCAAATTGCTCAGATACGAAGAAAACCAACACGTTCCAGCTGTTAAATAATAGAATTGATCTAACTCAATAAGAAGTTACATACCCCATAAAATGCCCCTGGGGAAGGGAAATTAGCTCCTGGACCAACATTTTCACAGAGGTTATCAAGACAGATGTACTCATCCTCCATGTACTGCTTTGGTCCTTTCTCAGAACAGCTTCCAGATCGAAATACAGGTAGAAACTCTGATTTTTCTTCTGGGGGTGATTTGAGGCCAGTAATCCCAATTTCTGAGTCCTAGACAGAAGAGAATAGGGGGTGATTATTAGTTAAGATTTGTATGAAAAGATTTTAATTAAATAAGTATAGCCACAAATCGATGCCTTGAAAAAAAAAAAAAAAAGCAAACTATCTTCTTCCTATGCCCAAAGATGCATGTCTCCATCTATGGTTTTACATTGATATCACTCAACTTGAAACAAACTGGTCAAAGCAACGATGATATGAACCAATGACGCAGACAGTTGCTGAGAAGTTTAATAGTAGAATATCATGGTACCAACTTCTTGCAAGAAGGTTCTGTAATCATCTATGCAGGACAATCCTCAACAAGAATCCCTTTAAATTTTTTTGGCATTTTGCAATAAATGCAGACTCGGAGTACGGACCCAGCCTCTTTCATAACACAACAATTAGTAAGTCTTAGAGGGTCCAGAAAACATTGCTTATTACTTCATAATAGGAAAAAACAATGACAGATAATGTGCCAAACTTTCCTAAATTCAAGGTTTCCACTAGATCCAGATGATCGATGCTGTCATTTGAAAAGGAGAAGAAAAAGAAGAGCTAGTTTTTTTTTGCTGCATTAACAGAATGTATCGTGATACCTAAAATCCAATAACACAGGAGCTTCTACTTTCATGTTTCACTTAGACACGTGCTTACTATTGTTATAACCCATCCTTTGTGTTTCTAAGCTACCACAAGACATTTTTGGGGCAAAAAGCCCAGGTGAGGGCTGCAAATGATCAGCTTCATTTTGATGTTGGTGTTACGATGCATATAATCATAGAGCTCATTACGAAAATTCCACCATTTCAAGCAAACAAACAGGTGAAGATAATGTCTCAGTTGTTGTTACAATGCAAAATCCATCAGCGTATTCATCCTAACTCCAAACAAAAGTACAAATCCTAACCAAAGGATCAACTACTCATGCCTCGGTTGTTGAGAAATGTTTGTTATTTTCAATAAAATCTAAATGAAGATGATAATGTCTGAATCTCAATAAGCTTGAAGTCAGAACAAACAAGATGGGATTTCAATTTTCATTATACTAACCGCTTCAGCCAGCCATGAAGAGCTGCTCCAATGGCGCGTTGCTGAAAGATCTCTAGGAGGTCTCCCAATATTCTGATTTAAATTTCCCACGGTATCACCATTTTGATCCTCCATAGCAGATACACTATTATTGCCCTTAATGCACCCACAAGTTAATGTAGTTGTCTGAGGCGAGCAATCACTCCCCGGAGCCATCCTTTTCCCTTAAACATAAAGCAACCGCAAATACCCAGAACCGAAAAAATCGTCCTTAGCTGGATTCCAGAAATTTCCCAAAAGAAAATGCTCTTCAAGCAACCGCCATAGCCCACAGACAACCCATTTTTAGAAAACCCCAAAGGATCATACAGCGAAAAACAGCTGTCCAAAATGTGGGTTTGCACTTGATCCAAGAATCAAAATTCAGGCCAACCCCAGAACCTGGAAGATATACAGATCACAAGAACCGGTTCTTTTGCGACCGAGAAAAAAACTATAGCCTTTCTTAGCTTTGATTTTCTCGGGAATCAAACACATGGTCGTGCCAAGCTCTGAGCTTTCTAGCATTACGGAACAAACCCAGCCGAGAAATGAAGACCCAATTTCGGAGAAATGCGAATAAGGAGCAAGAAGATGGTAAAACCAGAGCTGAGTAGTAGGGAAGGGTGGTGGTGGTTCGTTAAGAGGAAAGAGAAAGTAGAAGGACATATATATATGAAAGGGTGATTGGCAATGGCAGGTTTTCCGGTCGCCATTGTAGCGGTTGTAAGGGAGATTGTTGTGGTGACACGTGGCCACTTGGGTCGCTTATGTTGCGATTTGCAATACTAGTTGACCGGATAGCCTTTGAATCTGTATCTCTGACCCTGCGGCAGAGGCAGAAGAAGAAGCCTTTGCCTTTTGTCACCGTTCGCGTTTAGATTCACTTCCACACTGATGTTTACACTCTCGCATCGTTACAAGTTGATATAAAATAGTTTCCTTTTTAGGAATATAATAATAAATAAATAAAACAAAACATTATCCTTCTTGAATATAAGATTATATGTCCTCCTTGATAAATTTGGAAAAAAAAATTAAGATAATTTAACTCTGTTTGTCAAATAATAATTTTTTTTTTCAAATTACCAATTATGGTGAAACAATTTTCTTTTTTTTGGGAGAGGGGTGAAATAATCTTTATAAGTAATATTTGAATAAATTTTAAATTAGAAAGTATTTGGATTTGGTACTTAATGCCAGTACATTAATTTAAGTTTTTAGAAAAGACAGGAATGTTGAAATTTATATGTATCCTTCATGAAGATTTTTTTTTTATCTACCCCAAGTTACACAATAGGAGTATGAGTTAACCTATCTACTTCTAAAATTTTACACAATAGAATTTAAACACAAAACTTTCATAATTAAATAGTAAATATTTAACTATTATAATGTCCCTTTAACCTTTTTAAATTCTTGTTACAAGGATATGTCAACTCATGCCTTTTTTTTAACTTTTTCTTTTTCGTCTTACCTCGTGCATGAAATTGTTCAAAAGCACAAGAGCTCATGCCATGAAATTGTGTAAAATCATATTCCCTAGCTTATTAATATGCAAATCTCAAATTCAACTGCATGTAATTAACAAATCCATGATTGAAAGTGGACGCTGCAGGAAGCAGAGATATTTTGAAGGCAGTGACTTAACTAGGCTTGGGTTGGGGATGCAACATCATAGATCCAAAAATATAAAATTGGTTAAATCAGGATTATGAGTAGTGGCCCCAGCAAAATCTGTACTCAAGGTAATTAAATAGCACTAGCTGGAGCCGAGAACTATATGGAGTAGTCTGGGCTGGAGAGACAACAGTAAAGCCTCGCGGATGGGTTTATCCAAACAATGAAAAACATTTTGAGAATTAGTTTAGATTCTAAATCAAAACATTTTTCGAGAAATTTTTTATCAAGTGGAAGGCACTGAAGCCACTGATACTATATAGCATCTCACATCAATTTATTCCAGGTATTGATGGTCATCATTACCCAAATTCAGATCAGCTCCTGCATATGGTCACAGCTGGTGTAAGCATGCAATATGAAGTAAACTTCTCGTTAATGCATTTATGTCATGTATCCTTTATTCATGCTTTTGGGTTTCTTCCTTTTAGGTCTATGATCAGCCAAGGATTTATGGGGCACTGATTCTACGTTTTAAATTTTTTTATTAAATTTTTTTAGTAATTTTGAGAGCCCTATTTTTGTAATGTAATCCTCATTGAATTATTTATAGATTTGTTGCTGTCTATGATGCTTGGTTGGTGACATTTCAATCACCACTAACTGGACAAGGATGGTGGATTTCACTTAGCCATATATTGAGTCTGGTTTGATTGTAGTGGCTCCAATCAAAAAGTTAAACTCTAGTGCCTCGGCCTTTTTGAGCCCCTTCACTCCAATAATGTGGTATGTCACTGGTTTATTTTTTCTTGTTGTGAGAACAATTATTTAGATCCTGGAGAATAGGAAAAAATGACAATTTTAAGGAGTCATCTAGAGAACAAGTTGTTACTATCCTATGGTGAGTCCATATATTACTATTTTCTCTGCAACTTCCTATTGTCTGAGTTGTTTGATAATCATTATCCAAGTTAAATCATCTTCATTCATTTGGAAAGATAAAAAGATTTTTTTTTCTTTATTGGCAAGAAAGATCATAATATGTGAAAAACTAATTTTTTCAAACTAAGAGTGGCTGAAACTCTATTTTTGTATATAAATAGATCAATAGAGATATAGAGAATATATAGAAATTAATCTATTTTCAAATTTAGAAGGGCTTCTGACTATTTCTTGTAGGTTACAGATACTGATATATATATGAGAGTGCTTAGAACTTGCTCTTACGTAATTAAAATATTATTTTGTGAACAAAAATCAGCACAGACAACTAACATAGTTTTCAAATATGAGAAGCCAGAAATATGTATGTGATTATTGTGAACAAGCTCTTACCATTGCTCACTTCATGTTCTAGAGGTGCATAGAGCTGCAGGTTTTCATGTTACTTAATGAGAAAGAAGAGAGCCTTAGAACACCTTCTCTGGTTGATTTGTCAACTGCCATTCTAAAGCTCTCAGAATGGGGAACTCCAGCGAATTCAAGACAAATGGTGAGGCAAAGTGCTTGCAGCACAGAAGGTGCAAAAGCAAGAAATAAACCGGCTTCAGTTTAAAAACTTTTGGGGCCTCTTTTTCTTTTGTGGGTTAGCATGCTTTCTTGCTCTCCTTGTGTATTTTATTCAGATAGTGCACCAGTTCGTCAAGCATTATTCAGAGGAGTCTCAGTCATCTAGTTTGAGCTCAAGACCTGCACTTCTTCATTCATTTCTCTAATTTATGAGTGAAAACAATAGAAAGGCTTTCAATGAGAATTAAGCTTGAAAGTTAGCTTGCTGCAGAATCAGTTTCATAATTAGCAAATTGCAAATCTGTTATATTTTTTAGCTTAGAGTTTGTATAGTAACTGTTAATAAATGTACATGCAGCCTTTTTTATTACTTCTGAGATATGTTGTTTTAGGCAATAAAGGCATGCATGGTAGTATTGGAGGAATGAATTCGTAAAAAAATGGATAAAAATGTGAAATATATAGAAACACTACACATAATTATAAATTGCACATTTTTTATTCTTAATTTCCACCCTTTTCTCTTGCAAACATAATTGTAAGAGAAAGGTGATCCAGGGAAAAGAAAAACAAAACAAAAAAATCTTTTGACACAAAGTGAAGCCAATAAACCCATCTGTACGAAGAAGTGAATTGTAATTAACATGTTCACTGAACAGTGGATAAAAATTGGCTTTCTACTTTCAAGTTAGAACAGCAAAATTTACAGTGATCAATAGTGTATGACACAGCCGCCAGTTTAGAAGCTAAAGTAAAGACTAAAGTGCAATTATGTAGAGATGCTTAATTAGCCATTATGTCAGACACAACTTCCAAACTATCATCTCACTTGGACTAAGATTAGTCCAATATTACCCAAACATTGATAATAGTGAACAATGATGCATCAAGCACAAAGATAATTGAGATAGAATCCTCATGCTGTGCTACATATTGAGTTTGCCAATTAGAAAGCATTACCCATTGAAAGTAGAATATTTTTATTGGAGAATTTATAATATCTTAATAAAAGTGTAGTTAGAAACTCCAACATGCCTTCTATTTTTAATATTAAAAAGAAAAAAGAGCACGCGTTTTAGCAACATTGAAGATGTGATTAATTCACAGAAATATGCATAATTGGCTGCAATTTTCATCAAACAATCAATGGTGTGTTAAAGGAAGTTGAGGTTTAAAAATAATAAAATAACTTACTAGCAACCAATGAGAAGACGCTAAAATTAAGTATCCCAAGTTTTTTGTTCTGTCAAAAATATCATAATTGCTTAAGTGAATTTCTTTTTCTTTGGATGGAGAGGATGAATTTAAGAAGAATAAAAATATAGAGAGTCGTGCAGAATAGGATATAAATGGAGTTGTGAAAACACGTGAGGCTTTCCGTACTTCCTCCAGAATAGGATATCCCAATGTTCCAAACACGGAGTTGACTTGCAGAATTCAGCGTTTCCAACCTCCAAGCAATTAAGTATACATGACGGAGCCAAAACGTGTAACACGAATTTGACTAACTCACATCAAATTAATTTCTATAGTACACTATCATTTGACTTATTAAAAAAATTAAATTTTTATAAATTAATCTTTAAAAAATGTTTATTACAAAATAAACTTTTAATCCAACCATTAAGATTTTTTAAAAATTGATTTCTATAAAAACACATAAANCATTAATATTTTTTAAAAATTGATTTCTATAAAAACACATAAATATTATTACAAAATAATTTTTCAATCGTTAATGTTTAGACCAATTTATTACAAGTCTTGATAATTGAAGAATTATTTTATAATAATTTTTTTTCGAGAATTAGTAAGATATGATTTAGTACAATAATATCTTTGAACTTAAGATCTCTCACTTATTAGTGGGAATTAATGTATCTAAGTGATAAGTTATTGGTTTATATATAAAACACATAAGATTCGTATCTTCGTATATTATATTGTTTACCTTTATTTATATCCTCTCACTTTCATTTTTATCCTCGTTATAAAGCAAATCTTAGAAGTCTACAAACGGTAAAATATTTGTCAAGAATATGGGAACCCTTAAGACGTCACTTGAAGAAATTTGTACTCAAAAGTCAAAAGTAATTATTTTATCGTATTTATTAATAGCAGTGCCCTTAATCCTGTGTCTACACCATTAAGTCCTTATGATTCATTAATGTCATTGCGGCTCTCCTACTGAAATGATAATGTGATATTCTAACATTATTTCAAAACGAGATAATAAATCATAGTACATTAGAAAAACAGCTTGAAATGGAATATTACACCGGATAAATTATATCACAAGATGACTTGGGAAATATGAACGGGTAGAGAGAATAGTTTAATAGAAAAATGAGGATCCTATCCTCACGTTGATTTATAGAATTCACAAATTCTTCATTAAAAGAAGACGTGGCACATTGCAAAGCAGAGAGATTATTGTTTGTTTTTTTTTTTTGTTGTAATTTAAGGGGTGCAAACAGGACCCAAAAAAAAAAAAAAAAAAAACTAACTTGACTCATATAAACAACTGCTATTCCCAGAGTAACCCCAATAATAGACTAAGGTTTTACCACTTGTATAAATTTGTCGTATATGATATATGAATCAAATTTCCTTCCTTAATTTGTCATATATATAAGATTTGTTTTGTTGGTACTTAGCACTTAGGAATTTATTATCTCAAAAGTTATCGTTTTGTTTTAAAGTAGTAGCCCCATTTTTGTGTCAAAGTCAATATCAGCCATTATGAATGCCACTCCTTTGCTGGCGACAATGGCCATTAATGAAGTGCCAATAGAACCACACACATCTTATTGTTGTCAATGGATGATGGCGATTCACGATTTGCACAGTTCCCAGTTCACACTTACGCGTGCATACCACATTGTACGTTTTAATTTTCCTTTGATGTTATCCGTAAAACTTTTAAGTGATCAGCACTATGTTACTATCTTATGTTAGTTTTTTATATTATATTTCTTATTTTCATATGGGATTTAATGAAAATTACAGTATAATTTTAGTATAATTGAGAATATCTCAAAAAATTGAGTCATTCAATATGTGTCAAGACATATAGTTTCTTATAAAATATAAGAACGACACGATATAAGAAATCGTGTCAGACAATAATTTTTTTAAGTTTATTTTTTAGCACGTTTTTTTATATCATGTTGTTATTATATTTTATGAGAAACTGTGTATTCTGACACATGTTAGTGACTTAATTTTTTAAGACTTTCACAATGATACTAAAATCACACCATAAATTTTACTAAGTCTCACTAAATTAAAAAAAATGTAACATAAAGAAATAGTAATTTAACGTTGACTTTTTAAGTACAATTATATTTGTTGTTAGAGATATTTGTTTTAGGACAAACATAAAAGTAGGAAATTGTTGCCGTCTTGTCTTATCCTTTTACTCACTTCTTTTTCTTTCTCTTTTTGCACTTTCTAAAAAGGGGCTTGCTTTATTTCTCTTCTACTATATATGCTACTATGCATGAATATTGTTTCTCTGCATGGTTTTTTTTTTTAATGAATTTCGGTTCAAACCTGCAAAAAAGGGAAAAAATTGCTTTGAAAAATATAATAACTCAGCAAATAAAATTCATGGCTCTCATCTTGGCTGCTTCCTATAAAAGGTTTCCCTGGGTTTCTTCATTTAGGCATAATCTCAAACAGATAAAAGCATGCCATACACAAACCACAACTAGCAGTTTCATTGCAGAAGTGTGAGGAGACCCATTTGTACTCTTCAATCCCATACGTTTTAAATCCCTCCGTTTTAGAAGAAAAAAAGTATGTGAGGAGACCCATTTGCACCCTTCAATCCCATCTTTTCAAATAGATGAGCTATTAAGTACATAGAGTAACATGAATATTTTCCCCTTATTAGTTCTGTTTTCTTTGTGTTAACATGACATGTAACTAGGTTGTTTTATACTGTGTTTGCAGTTGTATTCAGCATGAGCAAAGTTTGGCTTCTTGTGTTTGTGATCCTCTGCAATGGTTTTCTTTCACATGGAGTCACTGATGTTTCTACTAGACCCAGTAGTGTTAACATTGGGGCAGTTTTATCTTTCAATTCAACCATAGGCAAAGTGGCAAAAGTTGCCATAGAAGCTGCAGTCAATGATATAAATTCCAATCCAACGATTCTCAATGGAACTAAGCTTAATATTTCAATGCAGGACACAAAGTTCTCCAGTGGGTTCCTAGGAATCATTGATTGTACGTCCTTATCAACATCTATTTTTATTTTTTACCACTTACAGTATTTCACTTTTTCCCTTCAGAAATATTCTATACTCACTAATAGACCATGTTTTTTTTGCTGTTTACAGCATTACTATTGATGGAGAAAGACACCGTGGCCATAATTGGTCCCCAATACTCAGTTATGGCTCATGTGATTTCACATATAGCAAATGAGCTGCAAGTACCTTTACTATCATTTGCTGCCACAGACCCTACCCTGTCTCCCCTTCAGTTCCCATACTTTGTTAGGACAACACAGAGTGATCTGTTTCAGATGGCTGCTATTGCAGATATTGTTAGCTACTATGAGTGGAGAGATGTAATAGCAGTCTTCATTGATGATGATCATGGAAGAAATGGGATAGCTGCATTAGGGGATAGGCTAGCTGGAAAACGTTGTAAAATCTCATATAGAGCAACCCTTAAACCTGATAGCACAATAACCCGAGAAGAAATAATCAATGTATTAATGAAGGTGACTTTAATAGAGTCTCGGGTTATAGTCCTCCACACATACCCTGGTTTTGGTCTAGAAGTGCTTCGTGTGGCTAATGAACTTAGCATGGTAAATGGGTATGTGTGGATAACCACTGATTGGCTTCCTACTATACTAGATACAGACCCATCCCGGGCCACTTCATACTTGAATGACATCCAAGGTGTTATCACCTTGCGCATGTACACCCCAGATAATTCAGGAACTAAAAGGGATTTTGTTTCTAGGTGGAGCAATCTAACGAGAGAGATAGCTGCTGATCAGGGTCCTTTTGGGTTGAACTCCTATGGTCTATATGCCTATGACACTGTCTGGGTTCTTGCTTATGCACTTGATGCATTTTTCAACAGTGGGGGAACTCTGTCGTTTTCAAATGATTCAAGTTTAAACTTTTTAAGGGGGGACAACCTGCATTTGGATCAAATATGGGTCTTTTCTAATGGGAGTCTTCTGCTTAAGAACATTTTAGAGGTCAATACAACAGGTCTAACAGGCCAATTGATGTTTGGTTCAGATGGGAACCTTGTGGATCCTGCATATGAAGTCATTAATGTGATTGGCACTGGCGTTAGAAGAATTGGTTATTGGTCCAATTCTTCTGGTTTATCAGTCAGTGAACCAGGTAAAAGTGAAACCCCCAAGACTTCAAAACTATATGGTGTCATCTGGCCTGGCCAAACAACTCAAACACCTCGAGGTTGGGTTTTCGCCAGCAGTAATGGAAAGCATTTGAGAATTGGTGTCCCTCTGAGAATTAGTTACCACGAATTTGTGTCAAAAGTTGAGGACAATGACATGTTTGGTGGTTATTGTATTGATGTGTTTACTGCTGCACATGACTTGTTGCCATATCCTGTCCCATATAAGTTTATTCCATTTGGTGATGGTCTTACCAACCCATTGAACTCAGATCTTCTGCACATGATTACAACTGGTGTGAGTAAAATATATAAAAGCTGTACACGATCTGCCTTTATTTGTTGTATAAGATTGCATTGTATTCTGATTTCTTGGATTAAAATTCTTCCTTTTATGTACAGAAATTTGATGCTGTGGTGGGCGACATTACCATTACCACAAACAGAACAAAGATAGTGGACTTCACACAGCCATACATAGAGTCCGGACTAGTTGTTGTTGCCCCTATCAGGAAGTTGAATTCTAGTGCTTGGGCTTTCCTGAGACCATTTACTCCAATGATGTGGTTTGTGACAGGGATGTTTTTCTTTGTTGTGGGAGCTGTTGTGTGGATTTTAGAACGCAGGAGAAATGAAGACTTTAGAGGCCCAGCTAGAAGGCAGTTTGTCACCATTATATGGTGAGTGCAAAAGAATTGTCTCCTACCTTTCGTTTATAAATTATTAGGTCCTAGTCCACATACTCCTTCACTAACATCTGAATTTTTTCTCTGCAGGTTTAGCTTTTCAACCTTGTTCTTTTCTCATAGTAAGTGAAAGTAAAAAGGAAAAAAGACTACTTTTGCTGCTTTGTTTACCCAGATTATGCAAACTCAATTTATAATTCTTAACAAGCCCTTTCATGTTTGATGCAGGAGAAAAAACTGTGAGCACCCTTGGTCGCTTAGTACTAATTATATGGCTGTTTGTGGTTCTAATACTCAACTCAAGCTATATTGCAAGTTTGACCTCTATTCTTACGGTGGAACAGCTCTCTTCCTCAGTGAAGGGAATTGAAAGCTTGGTAACAAGCAGTGACCACATTGGTTACCTGCGCGGTTCATTTGCTGAAAATTATCTAACTGAGGAGCTCAACATACACAAATCCAGGCTTGTTCCTCTGGACTCCCCTTCAGAATATGAGAAAGCCTTAAAGAATGGGCCTGGTAATGGTGGTGTTGCTGCAATAATAGATGAACGTGCATACATGGAGCTCTTCCTGGCAACCAGGTGTGAATTTGGTATTGTTGGTCAAGAGTTCACCAAAATGGGATGGGGCTTTGTAAGTGTCTCAATCTATTTCTATTCTATAAATTGAACATCACATACGCCATATGCACTGTTCTTTTTTCTTTTTTTGCTGATTAAGTATAAACATAGGATAAAAGCAATTATACTAATCCTCAACTTAATAAAGATAGGTGACTATAGATCTACAAGCATTTTTGTTAATAAAAATGTACTAAACATAAACACGTGTATTCTTTTCTGTATACTGTATACTTTTGTTTCTCCAATCTCATTTTTTTTACCTTATATTCCTTTAAACAAAACTGTAGTGGTTAGAAAAGTAAATTTATTTCACTTGTAATGGAATTGAAGGTGAATAATGAATAGATATGGTCAACAAAAACAGGAAACCCACATCATAATCTCAACAGGGCTTCTCCTTGTATTTGTTAGAAGAATTCCAGTGTTATTGATCAGCTTCTGAAAGCAGCTCTGTTCACTATGCTTTGTATATTACAGGCTTTCCCAAGGGACTCTCCCCTTGCCATTGACATGTCAACTGCCATACTAAAACTATCAGAGAATGGGGGTCTCCAAAGAATTCATGACAAATGGCTTACAAGAAGCGCTTGCAGTGCGGAAGGTGCAAAGCAAGGCGTAGACAGACTTGAGCTTAAAAGCTTCTGGGGTCTCTTTCTTCTAAGTGGCATAGCATGCGTTATTGCTCTCCTTTGTTATTTTATTCGGATGGCCTACCGTTTCAGCAGGCACTCAGATGGTAACCTTGACTGCTCATCACGTTCAGCTCGTCTTCGCTCATTTCTTTCCTTTGTCAATGAAAAAGAAGAGGAAGACAAAAACAGGGCAAAGAAAAGGAGAAAGGAAAGGGGCTGCAGTAAAAGAGTGGTGCATGAAGATGGGTCAAATGCTAGTGTCCATCTTGACATTTGACAAATGAAGCCCATGGCTGACTAGCTCCTCTTGTTCTAGGGAGCACTTACATTACATATAGCTTAATAAAATAAGATTTCAAATATCATAGGCGCACAATGTATTAATACTAATGTATACAGCCGTATAATATAACACATAGTATAGTTGATTGAAGGAACCCACAGCGACAGAGAGAGGCAGTGGAAGTTATGGTCAGAATGTCATGTCGGAGAAAATAATTTCAACCTATGAACTGAAATATGGTCGTACAAGGAGGATCTGAATAGTACCATATATTTATAACTAAAGTTCCAGGCTGAGTTCGGAATGGTTTAGGAATAGGATACCTTCTTCTCCTCGTGTAAGGATTCGGAGGAGGAGTAAACATCTAATTAATAACAACTGACAAGAACCATGCCGCGCTGTATTATTGGGAAAAATACAAACAACTCTCTTCAACTTTAGATATTTTATAAATAGACCCCTTATTTTTTAACTTATCTTCAACAATTAATATAAAAATAATATTTATTTATAATTGTTCATATAACATAACTCAAAGCGTAGTCTTTTGTAACTAAATAAGTACCTTTTGACTTTGTTAGTTAGGGTCCCCCACTCACCCACAACTCTCAACAAGGACACAATCAGTGGTGTCTACTCGCTTTCTTATAAGGAAGGTAGATGTGGAAATCTACAAGACAACAAGGACCTCTTGCGTAAAAGGAAAGAAAAAAATGTGGGAAAGAATCTCTCAAGAAAAGCCATTATTTGCCTCTTTTTGTTGAGGGTAATTGTTAAATTACCCAAGTGTATTGCTATTACACCAGGTATTGGTGGGAGTGGGACTCATATATTAAAATTGGTATCATTGCAAAAATTTAAAAAAATTAAGTTATATAATATGAGTTAAATTTCAAAAGAGTTGATAAAATTTAAGATTAATTATATCAAAAAAATTATTATTCATAATTATTATTAATTCAGCACTTTTTTTGTATTATTCTATTTATATATCTAATAAAAAATTAATTATTCTAACTTACTTTATTTTTTTATATTTTCACAATAACATTAATTTTAAAATAAAAATTCCACTAATACTCCTTAAAATGAAAAGTGATGTACCGTGGCTCCCATTTTAAAGGAGAGTAAGCATAATACACAACTTTGCTGAGATAAGAATTTTGCTCTTCCTGAAATTACAGATTTTTTTAATTTAAAAAATTATATAAGATTTTTCTTATTTTGAATTTTAAAAATAAAAATAGATTTCGGGTAGTCTTAAGGTGATTTGACTAAGATGATTTGACTAAGCTTTTGTTATTATCTTCTGAAATTTCGCACAAATTACAAAGAGATAAAGACTAATGCTTAACCACTGTGCCACTGTTTTACTGGAGCTAGCCCCTGGATTACATCTACGATCTACATCGATGTGGGTCCATTTGCTTTTTATCATGAGGGAAAATGTGGTCGAATACCCCATTCACATTTTCCCTCTCATTTTCTTCTGGGTTCCTTGGAATAATGTTCCCTCGGGTGAAACTGAATACAGCCACTTCTCTCTCATGGCCAATAGAAAGAAGAAGACAGCCATTTCTAGAAATTCCACGTCAGTAACACCATTCTCTTGGCAACCAATGGTTTCTCTACTGTTATTGTCTGTTTCATATCCTGAGCCCAGAGGGTTCACCTTTCTGGTGCATACTGACAAATATCTTAAATTGAATGAAGATATTCTCCCACACGAGGCTGCTTTACAATCCCACCACTTTGGATGCCAAGTTGAACTTTTGGCCATGTAAAAAGAGAAGAGGAAATAATATCTGAAGGTGGGTAGCATTTATGCATAACATCCAGAACATTAAAAATCGCTGCTTCGTTATGGTTCCTCCTCAAGTTTCTTTCTTTTTCTTCGGTGCCCAGGTTTCCCATAATGTTTATGGTCTTTCTCTGCTACTGCTTTGCTTCTATCTTCCACAGGAACTAACGGTGGCTTGCTTAAGTTGATCTTTTAATACTCAAATTGAACCTAACTTCAGGTTTTCTGTCCCATTTTGCTGCTATAGATTGTAGCTGCTATTTTGTATTTTTGTGGGTATGTCCTTTTTTAACTGCTACTGCATTAGTCTTTTTAATAAAGCCGTGTTCTTAACATGTTTTTATTTTCCCTTGATTTAACACCTTGTGAAATCTGCTACTTTTTGCTTTAATGGCCGGTGCTTTAGTGCTTTATTCTTTCCCATTTTGGGTCTACGTCAGTACCTGTATGCTTGTGCTTTTTGGCTTTCATGGCCTGTAATTTACAATTGCATCTGGAAACATAGTGAAAGCTAGGGCTAAGGGGGAAGTGGAAACTCAACCTTGCTGTTATGTTCCAACAAAGGTCATGATTAGGAGCTTCAGTTTATGTTACAAGAATTCACCGTTCCTGGGATAGAAGTGTTTAATTTTTAGACTGTATGAAATAATTCTTTTGCAGGGTAATAATTACTGGATTTTCTTTAGGGAACTTCAAATATGATTAAATTTTGGCTTGTGGTCTTGATGGTTCTGTCCAATGGATTCTATTCAACTGGGGCTGGCATGAATGATTCCACAGTACCTGATTCTGTAAATATTGGAATTCTCTACTCTTTCAATACTACTATTGGTAGAATTTTAAAAATCGCTATGGAAGCTGCAGTTGAAGATGTGAATTCTGATCCATCTATTCTTGGTAAAACTCAACTGAAAGTCTTAATGCAAGAGGATTCCAAGTACAGAGGTTTCCTGAGCATTGCTGAAAGTATGTCCATTTTTCAGTTAAAAATTTACCCTTTTAAGTTATAGATAAAGATACTTTCACTCTTTGTCAGATTGTAATTGGTTGTCCTTTAAACAAATTACCAATGTATAACAGCCTTGCAGCTGATGGCAAAACGTACTGTGGCTATAATTGGTCCGCAATCCTCTATTACGGCTCATGTCATATCTCATGTAGCAAACGAGCTCCAAGTTCCGCTGCTATCATTCTCGGCAACAGACCCAACCCTTTCTTCACTTCAGTTCCCATTCTTCATCAGAACTGCTCAAAATGATCTTTTTCAGATGACTGCAATAGCAGAACTTGTTGAATTCTATGGGTGGAGAGAGGTTATTACAATCTATGTCGATGATGACCAGGGGAGAAATGGAATCGCTGCATTAGGGGATAAGCTTTCTGAGAGACGTTGTAAGATATCATTTAAAGCACCAATGACCGCTGAAGCAACTAACGAGGAGATTACTGATGTGCTTGTTCAGGTTGCTCTGGCAGAATCTCGGATTATAGTTCTTCACACTAATACTGCTTGGGGGCCAAAAGTTTTCAGTGTGGCACAGAATCTTGGGATGATGGGAACTGGGTATGTCTGGATAGCCACTAGTTTCCTTTCTACTCTGCTGGATACGGCTAGTCCCCTCCCTTCAAATGAAATGCAGGACATTCAAGGAGTTGTTACACTACGCATGTACACACCAGAGACAGAGCTGAAAAGGAGATTTGTTTCTAGGTGGAAAAACTTGACAAGAGGAAACACTGCTAATGGGCCCTTGGGACTGACTACTTATTGTCTCTATGCATATGATACTGTTTGGTTACTTGCTCGTGCAATTGACACATTTTTCAGAAAAGGGAATCAAATTACATTTTCAAATGATTCAAAGTTATCTGAACTACATGGAGACAGCTTACATCTTGATGCTTTGAATATCTTCACTGAAGGGAATATTTTGCGTAGTTGTATTTTAGGGGTTAACATGACTGGTGTAACAGGTCAAGTCAAGTATACATCTGATGGAAACCTTGTTAATCCAGCGTATGAAGTCCTCAATGTGATAGGGACAGGAGTTCGGAGGATTGGTTATTGGTCTAATCACTCTGGATTATCAGTTGTTCCTCCAGAATCACTTTATTCAAAACCAGCCAATCGTTCCGTTGCTAATCAAAAGCTACATGATGTGATTTGGCCTGGAGATACAATCCAGAAGCCTCGTGGTTGGGTTTTTCCCAACAGTGGAAGGCAATTAAAAATTGGAATACCAAAAAGGGTTAGTTACCGTGAGTTTGTCTCTCAAGTACGAGGCACAGACTTGTTCAAGGGTTTCTGCATTGATGTATTTCTTGCTGCAGTGAATTTGTTGCCATATGCTGTCCCATATAATTTTATCCCGTTTGGGGATGGTCACAGCAACCCTAGTAACAGTGAGCTTGTCCGTTTGATCACAGCGGGAGTGAGTGTCATACCAATAACAATTTGTTGAATTTGGATGTTTTATGATAATCTTTTGAGACTTATGGCTTTCTTCTTCCCATACAGGTATTTGATGCTGCAGTAGGTGACATTACAATTACTACAGAGAGAACAAAGATGGTGGATTTTACTCAACCATTTATTGAGTCTGGTCTAGTAGTAGTAACACCCGTAAGGAAGTTGGAATCCAGTGCTTGGGCCTTTCTGAGGCCATTTACTCCAATGATGTGGGCTGTCACAGGTATCTTCTTCCTAGTAGTGGGAGCTGTTGTTTGGATTTTGGAACATCGGCTGAATGATGATTTTCGGGGACCTCCCAAAAAACAATTAGTTACAATTTTGTGGTGAGGAAATCTGTTCTCTCGCTCCCCCCTCTCCAAAAAAAAAAGGAAGGTTACAGTTTTCCTACTAGTTTTAGTAGTATATCCTTATACATCCATAACTTCTATCTTTCTGTTTGGCAGGTTTAGTTTTTCAACCATGTTCTTTTCTCACAGTAAGTCCCAGTTCTGTCTTTTACAACATCTGTGGTCTAAGTGGTAACTTTTACATTTAAACTAATCGATTCTCTCTTTTCTATTCTGTGTAGGGGAAAATACAGTGAGCACTCTTGGTCGCTTTGTGCTGCTTCTATGGTTATTTGTTGTTCTTATAATTAACTCAAGTTACACAGCAAGCCTGACCTCAATCCTCACAGTGCAACAGCTTGCTTCCCCTATTAAAGGCATTGAAAGTTTAATTAATAGCAAAGATCCAATTGGCTACCTTCAGGGTTCTTTTACCAGAAATTATTTGATTGAGGAAGTTGGTATTGATGAATCCAGACTTGTTCCCTTTACGACACCAGAAGAGACTGCTAAAGCATTGAAAGATGGTTCCCATAATGGTGGCGTTGCTGCATACATTGATGAGCGTGCATACATAGAGCTCTTCCTTTCAAGTCGGTGTGATTTTACTATTGTAGGTCAAGAGTTCACAAGAAACGGATGGGGATTTGTAAGTCTCCTTACTAGGGATCCTATCTTTCTGTACTTGCTGCAACTTTGGAATTTTGGAACTTCGCATACTTTATTCTTTTCCTTTTCTTAAAACGAAGTGTAGATGCATTTTTATTTCTCGACTCAAATAATTCTAATTTTGTGTTTTGTGAGAAACATGCTGCATAGCCACCAAGTCATATTCAAGTAATATCCTTTAGCAGTTTCTAACTATCTATGAATTCTTGAGTTTCTTCTTGCCATATATGATAAATTAATAATACATAACAGCTTTCCTGAGCCGACTCAAGTATACAACAGATGATTCTTTGGTCTGTCTATAGTTTATGGCGTCTAGTAATTATCGAACACTGGTAGAGCCATACTATATAATAAAGATTTCTTTGGAGCATATTTTTAAGTTCATTTACGGCTAAAATGAGTTCAAGTCGGTCTTCTAAAAGCAAAGGGCTTATTGTTGGGAGTGACATCACCTTCCATGCATATTTAAGTAACATGTTATGTTTGCTGAAATTCTTTGGCACCATTCATCGGAGTGTACTTTAAGATTAAAATACCATACCGAATTGTTGGCTCAATTTGACTTTGAGATTATGGTGAATATGTCTTGTCCTTGAATTTTCTTCAGGCCTTTCCAAGAGACTCACCATTAGCGATTGACATGTCGACTGCAATTCTGGAATTGGCCGAGAATGGAGATCTACAAAGGATCCATGACAAATGGCTTTTGAGTAGTGCTTGCCTATCTCAAGGTGCAAAGCTTGAAGTGGACAGACTTAATCTTAGAAGCTTTTGGGGTCTCTATCTAGTTGCTGGGTTTGCTTGTTTTCTTGCTCTCTTCATATATCTTATACAGATAATGAGGCAGTACAACAAGCACCACTCAGAAGAACTTGAATCTTCTACTCCTAGCCAACAAAACTCAGGATCTTCGCGTGTTCGGACATTCCTTTCATTTGTTGACGAAAAAGAAGAAGATGTCAAGAAACGCTCCAAGAGAAGGCAAATGGAGAGGATCTCATACAGAAGCAGTGATGGTGGATCAAACTCGGCCATCGGCTCCAATAAAGGATATGCTCAATCGTCAGCTTCAAACAGAAGCATAGATTGTGGTAATGAAGCATGACCAACTGTTGCCTATTCCTTCCACATAATTTTGTAGCCTCTTCTGGATGCCACTGTACCTCTCTTCATCAGTAACACTCATCGTCCCTGGTGCAACTACCGGCTTCCTTTCCTACTACATTTTTTTCTTTTCTAATACATAATTGTGTTGAATATCAATTTGTATCTGACAAAGAAATCCCAAGGGGGTTCTTTCAAGTTTTTGTTGCTTTTTATGTTTTCTGTAGAATATATACTATAGAACAACCTCAGATGAAATAAAATCACGGATATCATAATCATGCCTTATTTTGTTAGAATTTAGAAAGCATACCAATCTTTGTTCCTTTTTGCCTTGTATGGTTTTAACTTGTACCATACTGGAGAACAGTTGATATTAGGATTGATCTATTTTGCTAATTATAGTTATACTAGTGGCTTTTATGATTGATTGGATTTTTTCCAGCCAATTAAATGCTAATTGCATACTTTTTTCCCCCCTATTTTCCCGTAAAGAATTCTTCATCTTCATTAATTTTGATGTCATAATTAAAAGGAAAAATGTGTTCTTGGCCAAGAAATTTTTCTGATGATAGGTTCCCGCGTTGACTTGGGAGATGATATTTCATGCATCATTCAATCAATGGTCCTTACAAAAGACTTGAATCCCATGCCCACTAAATAAAAAAGGCTTAATAACAATTTTACTCTTTCTATTTTAACAATTTAGATTTTTTAGTCTATTTTTTAAAAATGAACTATTGAGTTTTTCCATATTCATAAAATATATAATTTTTGTCCATTTGTCTTTAAGTCAAAATTCTTAGGTTTATTTCAAGTTATAAAGTTCCCTGATTCATAATCTTACAATTTAAATTAAAGAGTTACGTCTTGTGAACCTCTCCATTAATTTCAGTTTGATTTAACGGTAGATAAGTCTAAATTTTTGGTTAGATAAAAACTTCTAGTTTTGGTATTTTGGACTGAGTCCTACCGTTAGATCGAGTTGAAATTTAGTGAGGAGGTTCACAAGACGTAGTTCTTCCATCTGAACGGTGAAATTATGAATAAGAAAACTTAACACTTTAAAATAAACCTAAAAATTTTGACTTAAAGACAAATAGATTAAAATTGTACATTTTATGAATATAAAAGGATTCAATAGTTCATTTTTAAAGAAGGGAACCAAAAAATTTAAATTGTTAAAATAAGGGGACTAAAATTACAATTAAACCAATAAAAAATGCAGTTTTTTTAAGTGTTACCTTTAGCCTCAGCAGAATCATTACAATATAATATAATAGCATCTAAAAATTAGATTTAGTGAACACATTATAAATTCACGACCGCATTAGACCCTTGAAGGATTGCATGTTCGTAGTGTCACTGCCATAAATCATAAAATAAATAAATAATTGATATAACTAATATAATTATCATGTCCGTATAGACTGTATTAGCCAGTTAGCCGCCCCTGCATCAGTTTCAACGTGGGTCCATTGACTTTACTTTAATTTTTGTTCTGGACTCGCTGGAATAGTGCTCCTTCTGGTGCAGGTGTGCAGGCATTTCTTTCTCATGGCCAAGAAAAAGAAAACGACTATTTCTCGAAATTCCACCACTACTTCTCAACCAATGGTGTCTCTCCTGTTATTATCTGTTTCATACCCAGAGCCCAGAGGTTCACAGCTCCTGGTGCATAGTGACAAACATCTTCAATCGGATGAATATGATTTCCCACACGAGGCTGATTTACAGTCCTACTGCTTTAGATGCCAAGGGTAACTTTTGACCATATAAAAAGAAAAATGAAACAAATATCTCAGGTGGGTAGTATTTATGGATAACATCATGAACATTAAAAAAGTTGCCCTTTAAGATTTGTTCTTGCTTCTCCTCAAGTTTCTTTCTTTTTCTTCAGTGCCCAGGTTTCCCATTATGTTTATGTTCTTTCTCTGCTTCTGCTTTTGGACAAGACATGGCGGCTAGCTCACGTTGATCCTTTGACGCTCGAATTGAACCAAACTTCAGGTTATCTGTCCCATCTTGCTGCTATAGGTAGTAGCTGCTATTTTGTGATTTTTTAAGATATGTCCTTTTTTAACTGCTAGTGCATTAGTGTTTTGTTCTTTGCATGTTCTTTTGTTTCTCTTGAGTTAACAGCTCGAGAAATCTGCTAATTTTTGCTTTGATAGCAGGTGCTTCAGTGCTTTATTCTTTCCCATCTTGTGTGTCTGAGATGTTCCTTGCGTCTGTTTTTATGTTGTTTGTTTGCCTTTTATTACAAGTTCCAAACCTTTGATTTGGGTCTATGTCAATACCTATATGCTAGTGCTTTCTGGTTTTCTTGGCCTATAATTTACTATCGAAGGTCAGGATTGGGAGGTTCAGTCTATATCACAAGAAGTCACCCTTTCTGGGATACAAGTGTTTAATTTTTTGGTCTTTCTGAATTAATTCTTCTAATATTGAGGATATTGCTTTACTTCTTTGTTGAACAGGGTGATACTTAGTGGATTTTCTTTGGCGACTTCAACCATGATTAGAGTTTGGCTTGTGGTCTTCATGGTTCTCTCCAATGGGTTCTCTTCAACTGGGGATGGGATGAATAATTCCACAGTACCTGATTCTGTAAATATTGGGGTTCTCTACTCTTTCAATACTACTATTGGTAGAATTTTAAAAATCGCTATAGAAGCTGCAGTTGAAGATGTAAATTCTGATCCATCAATTCTTGGTAAAACTCAGCTGAAAGTCTTAATCCAAGAGGATTCCAAGTACAGAGGTTTTCTGAGCATTGCTGAAAGTACGTCCTTTTTTCAATTAAAAAATTTATCCTTTTAAGTTATAGAAAAAGTTACTTCAACTCTTTGTGAGATTATAATTGCTTATCCTTTAAATAAATTACCAATGTATAACAGCCTTGCAGCTCATGGCAAAACACACTATCGCTGTAATTGGCCCTCAATCCTCTATAACAGCTCATGTCATATCTCATGTTGCAAATGAGCTCCAAGTTCCGCTGCTATCATTCTCAGCAACAGACCCAACCCTTTCTCCACTTCAATTCCCATTCTTCATCAGAACTGCTCAAAATGATCTTTTTCAGATGACTGCAATAGCAGACTTTGTTAAATTCTATGAGTGGAGAGAGGTTATTGCAATCTATGTCGATGATGACCAGGGGAGAAATGGAATCGCTGCATTAGGGGATAAGCTTTCTGAGAGACGTTGTAAGATATCATTTAAAGCACCAATGACCGCTGAAGCAACTAAGGAGGAGATTACTGATGTGCTTGTTCAGGTTGCTCTGGCAGAATCTCGGATTATAGTTCTTCACACTAATACTGCTTGGGGGCCAAAAGTTTTCAGTGTGGCACAGAATCTTGGGATGATGGGAACTGGGTATGTCTGGATAGCCACTAGTTTCCTTTCTACTCTGCTGGAAATTGCTAGTCCCCTCCCTTCAAATGAAACGCAGGACATTCAAGGCGTTATTACACTACGCATGTACACACCAGAGTCAGAGATGAAAAGGAGATTTGTTTCTAGGTGGAAAAACTTGACAAGAGTAAACACTGATAATGGTGGTCCCTTGGGGCTGACTACTTATTGTCTCTATGCATATGATACTGTTTGGTTACTTGCTCGTGCAATTGACACATTTTTCAGAAAAGGGAATCGAATTACATTTTCAAATGATTCAAAGTTATCTGAACTACGTGGAGACAGCTTACATCTTGATGCTTTGAACATTTTCAATGAAGGGAATATTTTGCGTAGTAGTATTTTAGGTGTTAACATGACTGGTGTAACAGGTCAAGTCAAGTATACATCTGATGGCAACCTTGTTAATCCAGCGTATGAAGTCCTCAATGTGATAGGGACAGGAATTCGGAGGATTGGTTATTGGTCTAATTACTCTGGATTATCAGTTGTTCCTCCAGAATCGCTTTATTCAAAACCAGCAAATCGTTCCATCGCAAATCAAAGGCTACTTGATGTGATTTGGCCAGGAGAAACAACACGGAAGCCTCGTGGTTGGGTTTTTCCCAACAGTGGAAGGCAATTAACAATTGGAATACCAAAAAGGGATAGTTACCTTGAATTTATCTATCAAGTACCTGGCACAGACCAATTCAAGGGGTTCTGCATTGATGTATTTCTTGCTGCAGCGAACTTGTTGCCCTATGGTGTCCCATTTAAATTTGTCCTATTTGGGGATGGTGACAACATCCCTGGTGAGCTTGTCCGTCTGGTCGCAGCGGGAGTAAGTGTCATACCAGTAATAATCTTTTCAATTTGGATGTTTTATGGTTTACTTTTGCCACTTATGGTATTCTTCTTCCCGTACAGGTCTTTGATGCTGCAGTAGGTGACATTACAATTACTACGGAGAGAACAAAGATGGTGGATTTTACTCAACCATATGTCGAGTCTGGTCTAGTAGTAGTAGCACCCATCGGGAAAGTGGAATCCAGTGCTTGGGCCTTTCTGAGGCCATTTACTCCAATGATGTGGGCTGTCACAGCTATCTTCTTCCTGGTAGTGGGAGCTGCTGTTTGGATTTTGGAACATAGGCTGAATGATGATTTTCGGGGACCTCCCAAAAAACAAGTAATTACAATTTTGTGGTGAGGCCACCCCCCACCCTCTTTCTTTGTTATGGTAAAATTTCTTGAGTCACTTCAGGATCCAATTGTATGCAGATGCAATAGTTCTAACCATTGAGGTTACAGTTTTCCTACTAGTTTTATATCTGTATACATCCATAACTTCTATCTTTCTGTTTGGCAGGTTTAGTTTTTCAACTATGTTCTTTGCCCATAGTAAGTGCCAGTTCTTTTTCTTTCGTAGCATCTATGGTCTAAGTGGTAGCTTTCATTTAAATTAATCAATTCTCCCTTTTCTATTCTATGTAGGGGAAAATACAGTGAGCACTCTTGGTCGCTTTGTGCTGATTATATGGTTATTTGTAGTTCTTATAATAACCTCAAGTTACACAGCAAGCCTGACTTCAATCCTCACAGTGCAAAAGCTTGGTTCCCCTATTAAAGGCATCGAAAGTTTAATTGAGAGCAAAGATCCAATTGGCTACCAGATAGGTTCTTTTACTAGAAATTATTTAATTGAGGAAGTTGGTATTGATAAATCCAGACTTGTTCCCCTAAAAACACCAGAAGAGACTGCTAAAGCATTGAAAGATGGTCCCAGTAAGGGTGGTGTTGCTGCATACGTTGATGAGCGTGCGTACATGGAACTCTTTCTTTCAAGTCGGTGTGATTTTACTGTTGTAGGTCAGCAGTTCACTAGAAATGGTTGGGGATTTGTAAGTCTCTCTTAACTGGGATCCTGTCTTTCTCTACTTGGTCTTTACCATTTACTTTTGAATTTTGCATGCTTTTCTCTCTTCTTGAAAGAAAGTTTAGATGTATTTTTATTTTACAACTGAAATAATTCTAATTCATGGATTGTTGTGAACTTGTCAACATACTAGACGGTACATAGCTTCCAATTTTACAACCAATCATAATGAACAAAAGTTTCATATACAAGAACTAGCAAAATCAAGAAATTTTTTATAAAAGCAAAAACCCAATCTGAAATAAGTAGTGAATAGACTCCTGATTTCTGTGGAAGCTCAATTTTTCGTTCTATCAGAAGCCTGCTTCAGAGCTACCAAGTTACAAAAGAAATATCCTAGATACAATACTTCCATATTCAAGTAATATCCTTTAAGCAGTTTCTAACTATCTATGAATTCTTGAGTTTTTTCCCTGCCATATATGATGATACATAACAGCTTCCCTTGGCCAACTCAAGAATCCAACAGATGATTCTTTGTCTTGTCTATGTTTATGGCATCTAGTAATTGTGAAACACTGATAGACCCATATCATATATTAAAGATTTCTTGGTAATTTTTCTCCGCATATACTTTTAAGTCCATTTACTGCTAAAATGAGTTCAGGTTGGTCTTCTGAAAGCAGAGAGCAAATGTTGGGGGGACATTCCCTTCCATGCATAATTATGTGACACGTTTTGTTGGTTGAATTGCTTCTGACACCATTCATCGGCGTTTATTTAAAGATTAAAGTTGTTGGTTCAGTTTGACATTGAGAATTTGGTATTTATGTATTGTCCTTCAATTTTCTTCAGGCATTTCCAAGAGACTCGCCTTTAGCAGTTGACATATCGACTGCCATTCTGGAATTGGTTGAGAATGGAGATCTACAAAGGATCCATGACAAATGGCTTTTGAGCAGAGCTTGCTTTTCTCAAAATGCCAAGCTAGAAGTGGACAGACTTGATCTTAAAAGCTTTTGGGGCCTCTATCTAGTCGCTGGGTTGGCTTGTGTTCTTGCTCTCTTCATATATCTTATAATGATAATGAGGCAGTACAGCAAGCACCACTCACAGGAACTTGAGTCTCCTAGCCAACAAAGATCAGGATCTTCGTCTGTTCGGACTTTCTTTGCATTTGCAGACCAAAAAGAAGATGTTGAGAGTCACTCCAAGAGAAGGCAAATGGAGAGGATCTCATACAGAAGCAGTGATGGTGGATCAAGCTCAGCCTTCAAATTCAATAAAGGATATGCAGAATCATCAGCTTCAAACAGAAGCATTGATTTTGCTAATACATAGATCAATTTGTACACTGCAATCCCCTCTCCCTTCCAACCTAAAAAAATGCCTACGGCTGCTTTTCAATTTTTGTTCCTTTTTATGCTTTCTGTAGAATATATAACATAATACAACCTTAGATGAAAGTGTAATCATAGAAAGCAGACCAGTTGTTTGCCTCCTCCCCTGGCTTGTAGCCAGCCTTGTACGGTTGTACCATAGGCGAGACTAATTGGTATCAGGATTAATCTGTTGGCAATTGAATCTTTATACAAGTTGGGTCTTTATGATTTTTTGGATTTTTTCCTTGCCAATTAAATGCTAATTTGCGCGCTTATTTTCATATATTTCTTGCACATCTTACTTGCATCACTAGTTTTATATAAAAATAAATAGATACAAGAGATATTTAATTAAAATTGTTATGCTGGAGCTTTAAGTGAGAATTGAAAAGTGTACATGTACAAGGAATTATTTTATCCATTTTACTATTTGGGCTCTTCATCTTCATTAATTTTGATGTCATAATTAAAAAGAAAAATAAAGTCTTCTTGGCCAAGAAAATTTCTCATCAATAGGTGCCCTGCTTGAATTGGGAGAATGATATTTCATTTTTTAACCACTAAATAAATCTTCTGTGCATTTAAGATTGCATGATGCTGTGGAAGGATTGCATAATGGTAGTGTCCATGAAAAAAAGACCACACAGACGAGTTGCCAGGAAAAGTCAAAACGAGGAGATTGTAGAAACGATTGATAATCATACAAATGTAATGTCTTCTTAGCCAAGAAAATTTCCCATCAATAGGTGTCTGGCTTAAATTGGGAAAATGATATTTCATTTTCCAACCACAAAATAAATCTTCTGTGCATTCAAGATTGCATGATGTTGTGGAAGAATTGCATAATGGTAGTGTCTATAAAAAAAAAAAAAGACCACACGAACGAGTCGCCAGGAAAAGTCAGAACAAGGAGATTGTAGAAACGATTGATAATCATACAAATGTTATGTCTTCTTGGCCAAGAAAATTTCCTATCAATAGGTGCCTGACTTGAATTGGGAGAATGATATTTCAATTTTCAACTACTAAATAAATCTTCTATGCATTTAAAATTGCATGATGCTGTGGAAGGATTGCATAATGGTAATGTCTATCAAAGAAAAGACCACATAGACGAGTTGCCGGGAAAGGTCAAAACAAGGAGATTTTGGAAACGATTGATATACAAATGTAATGTCTTCTTGGCCAAGAAAATTTCCCATCAATAGATGCCCCGCTTGAATTGGGAGAATGATATTTCATTTTCCAACCACTAAATAAATCTTTTGTGCATTTAAGATTGCATGATGCTGTGGAAGGATTGCATAATGGTAATGTCCATCAAAAAAAGACCACATAGACGAGTTGCCAGGAAAGGTCAACATGAAGAGATTGTAGAAACGATTGATAATCATACAAATGTAATGTTTTTTTGGCTAAGAAAATTTCCCATCAATAGGTGTCTGGCTTGAATTGGGAAAATGATATTTCATTTTCCAACCACTAAATAAATCTTCTATGCATTTAAGATTGCATGATGCTATGGAAGAATTGCATAATGGTAGAGTCTATAAAAGACCACATGGATGAGTTGCCAGGAAAAGTCAGACCGAGGGGATTGTAGAAACAATTGATAATCATACAAATGTTATGTCTTCTTGGCAAAGAAAATTTCCCATCAATAGGTGCCCGACTCGAATTGGGAGAATGATATTTCATTTTTCAACCACTAAATAAATCTTTTGTGCATTTAAGATTGCATGATGTTGTGGAAGGATTGCATGATGGTAGCGTCTATCAAAAAAAAGACCACACGGACGAGTTGCTAGGAAAGGTCAAAACGAGGAGATTTTAGAAACAATTGATATACAAATGTAATGTCTTCTTGGCCAAGAAAATTTCTCATCAATAGGTGCACCGCTTGAATTGGAAGAATGATATTTCATTTTCTAACCACTAAATAAATCTTCTGTGCATTTAAGATTGCATGATGCTGTAGAAGGATTGCATAATGGTAGTGTCTATAAAAAAAAAGACCACACGAACGAGTTGCCAGGAAATGTCAGAACGAGGAGATTGTAGAAACGATTGATAATCATACAAATGTTCTATGGATGTGTTACAATGATCAGAGATAACATATACATTATAAGATTATGATTAAGTTACAGTATTCGGAAACCTGCTGGTTGAGGTAATGGAAGATAATTTTATCAATATAATTTGTTCCATGCTGCAACGGTGCAACCATTCTTCCCCTTAGCGTATTCCTGAGCTATCAGAACAAGGCCAAAACACTAATCAACGTTATTAAAATACCTTTGAAAACCTTCCTCCTTCTTGCAATATTTGCATATAATTTTGAATACTTCCATCAAGAGTCTCGGAAATCGACTTGCAAAGTAGTCATTGAATCCTTCCGGTACAGGCCCTACAAGCTCCTGAAAAGCCAGCAAGATAGCAAATATAAGCCATAAATGCAATGCTTGCATGTCCTGAAGATTTGCAGCTTATGCATGAGCTAGTAACATACTGTTAACATCCCGTGGCCTAAAGGTTTAATCTTTTCAAAGATTATCCTCTCAAGCCCCGCCCTCAATCAAAGAATAAAAGAGAAGAGAATCAATTCATGATGTGAATGTTAGTCTGAGGAAGAACCTGAATTTCTTGAGGCAATTCTCTATAATGATTCAGTTTGTTTCTCATGACTCGCAACAAGTCTCGGACACTGTCAAACTTATATCTTCTGTAACGGCCAATGTTAGTAATGAAGGCTGCTTCCAGCTTTTCATCCCATTTTGTACCTAAAGCTACTGGCGCAATATGTTCTAATGCCTTCAGAATATCAGAAGTAGTCTCCCTATCTTCTAGTTCCACCCTGTCACTGGCGTCACGAAGAAATGAAAGTCTCATCTCGGAACTCCAGAAAAAAGGATGTTGCAATACTTCAGATGCCTTTGGCCTGAAAATAAATGAGAATACTTCTTCAATGAAATTGAAAGCATGTAATGTAACCAGACAAGAGCACGAACATAAAAATATACTTCTAGTCCCTCTCATTTTAAGTTAGGGATCATTCATACAAGGCATGATGGTTTAAATTTTGAGCCTTCAAAGTTCAAATGCTAGAGAGAAACACACTGAAGAGCTTCATTGGACATATTGTACATGGCTAGCAAACCTTGTCAACAAAGCATTTTCAAGGGCAATAACTTTTCTCTGTGAGTCAATCATTTCATGCCAACAACTAAGCAAAACATAACAACCTGCAACACCTACTAAGGTACAAAAATATATTTCAATTTTCCAGAAATTCACATTGAATTATAATAATATACCTTAGGTCAGGGTCAGAGTATAATAAACGAGAAATAAGATCCTCAGCTTCAGGAAGGAACTCCACTAAGAAAAGGTCCATTTGGTTTTTCACAATATTAACATCACGTTCAAGACGTTCTCCAAACGGATGTCTTCCCCCAGTAATGCAGAAAAATAGGACACAACCTAAACTAAACAAATCAACAGCCCGCGTTTGGCGTCCAAGAGCAAGCTGTTCTGGTGCTTGCCAACCTGAACTACCACAGCCTGCAATTGAGATATTAAATCCTAGAGTAAGATAATGAATTGGTTGAGACCTGTAGACTGATATCTTGTATTAGACTAAAGCAGAATGCCCTTGCTGAAAAAATAAAAATGGTAAAAAAAAAGCACTATAGATTAACAAAATGATCAACAATATTCAGATAAACTCATCTTATGCTAGACATCATAGGCCCTTCACACAGCAAATGCTAAAGATCACAAACATTTTCTTCTCAGGAGCACTTACCAGTGGCATTATGACCCAAAGAGGACATATCTCCAAGAAGGCGTTTGCTGATGCCCATATCAGAAAGCTTTGCACATAAGGATTTCTCCTTGATTATTAAAACATTTTGGGGTTTCAAATCCCGATGTATTATTCCCAATTCATGCAAATGAACAAGCCCAGAAACCACACCCCTGTGTTCGAATACATAAAGAGAAAGTCAAGAAGAGACCAAATGAAATTTAAATAAAACTGCGTAAAATAAAATCAACTTGGAAAGTGAGCATCCATATGCGACCTTTCATAAAATAAAGACAAGCTTAAATCTCAAGTAATTTGGTCAACTGCAAGAATTCTAAATGAAAACTAAATAGGACCCTTCATGTGAATCCTTAGCCATTCTGCATTGCCATGCTTTCCTTCAATCCTTTCACTATCATATCTTATTACCTCCATCCATGTCATCCTTGATATTCCTCTCAGACTTTTGGATTCTCCTATTATGTGGTGATACGGAAACCATTCCAGTCAATTTTCTCTCATCTTTCCTTTGTTGAAGCTACCTCTACATTTGATCTAACATCTTCATTTATCACCATCCTTCCTGGTGCTTCCACACACCAACCCATTTTTTTCATAAAAGAATTCGCTCTTTGGCAGCAACGATGGTCCTGCACATCAACCATAACATTCTTGTCTCCACTCTGTTAATTTTCTGAGCATGAAAACTCTTGACAGCCCAACATTCTGTGCCAGAAAAGTGATCCTGGGGCCTAGTGTAGTCTCATAAAACATACCACAAATCTCAAAGGTATTCTGGATATAACAAAAGCTTCACACTTTTCCATTACATCAAATCACCTCACCATTATTTCGAACAATGGAGCTTGTGCCCCTCTATTTTAACAGAACCATCACCTGCCATCCTACTTTTGCTAGACTCACACTGCATATACTTGTTCTTTATCCTATTTAGGATAATTCACCTGAAGATTCTAAGCTAATCCTCAAAGTAGTAATTGTCTCTTCAAAATTATCTCTAATTAGATTACTAATTAGTAGGTAGTGAGTACTCTCTCTTCTTTCCAAAACCAGTGAACCTCTTTAGGAACCTGATCATAATCCTTCTCCAAATCAAATAAAAACCAAATGTAGGTCTCCTTCTCTCCCCATTCTTTTCCAAAAGCCTCCTATAAGAATATACCTTCAATGGTGAATATTCTTAGCCTTAATCAAACCTACCCCATAAAACTATTGCTGCTAATCTCAACCTATACTCCATAACTCTTCCCCATAATCTTTGTTCTTATCAATGAGAACTACAGTACTCCTCCGTGAATAAGACATCTCAGAAATCTACAAAATTTGGTTGTTTTGCTAACTATATGATGCCCACTTCACCTAAGCATTTGCAGAACTCCATAATAATTTCATTTGATCATACAGCTTTCCCTAACTTCACTTTTTCCATTTGGCTGTTGGCATAGCATGGTACAGGAAAGAGGAAGTTTTAAACCCATATGTACCAAGACATTATATCTATTAATGTTCCATTGCATTAACAAAGCTGCATACTAACCTCATCAGCTTCAATAATAGAGGTGACGGGTAGCCATTTGCTTTCCAAAGATTTTGCATATTATCTGTCCCCATCTCCATCTGCGACTTTAACATACATCTGGAAGTTTGGTCCTTGCTAAACACTGAGTTTTCTGATATATCTGAGTAAACCTGAATCAAATCATCTAAGCTGCAAGTACAACGCTCCAGAGCAAGGTAAACAAAATCTTGATCATATTCCACCCCATACCATCGGACAATGTTTGGATGACGGTCGGATGCAATGAGATTTTGAATTTCTTTGAAGGCTACATCATGATGAGCCTGCACAAGACGCTTGACAGCAACATTTCGGCCTTCGTAGATTCCCTCTAGGACAATTGTGCCATTGCTTCCCTTAGCGATTTCTTTATTTGATACTAATAGTTTACCAATCCTACGTCCATCAGCACCTTCGTCAACTTTATTAAATTGCAGCAGTGCTTCCCTATCAGTTTCACCACGTGTCAGTACATCCTCATCTTCTGATGGCAGATGCTTATCCTTCTTATCAACAGTGCCACTGTTCTTTCCTGACTTACGTGTTCTCTTTTTCTTAGGAGATCCGCTTTTTAAATCAGATTCACTCTTTTGGCCCTTGAATATAATTTTTTCTTTAACCATCAGAGTATAGTAATATATTGGCAAACCCAGGAGAAAGACCATAAACAATATAAGAGGTAATGCTGTCAACCCTGTCAACCATTCTATCACCCTATTTACATCAACTTCCCCTGATACACTAATCTCCACTGGAGGCTGAGGGAGTGCAGCTGCATTATCATTATTCTCATAGAATCTCATATTTGGCTGCAGAGGAGGTAAAGAATTTGGCACAGGGGCAGCCACAGGCCCAAGAAGCATCATATTTTCATCATGGCCCTTTAAGAACCTATCAACATTAGGCTGTGAAGGAAGCATTGGATTCGAAGGAGGTGTTGGGAGCATTTCCTTTTCATGATAAGCCCTGGGTAATCTTTCAGGGATAGAAGATTCTAATAGGAAATTCTTTCGCAGACGATAGACTTCTTTTTTCTCTAAACATGGATATGGCATAGCAAAATCCAAGCCAATGTCAGCAGCATACTTATCCTCTGAATCGAAAGAAGGACTAGATGGATCATTATGTTGGCAATACAATATGGCCTCAAATTCAGCTACTGTCATACTCCATAGAACCTTTTCTGATGTTGGACCAACAGATTGTAGAGAATAATCCGTCCTAAATATTTTCAGTAGCAGCTCTGGCGTATTTAGCTCCAAAGCATCAGCTTTCACCAGCTCCTGATTCTTTCTACTAGGAACATCCTTAACACTCTGCTTTTCATCACTCCACCATGCAGAAGAATTATCAAAATCCGATATAGCATAGCTTCGAATGATACTTCCAGTCTTAGCGTCAATGTCAAACACAGTGCTTCTTTTGGATCCAAGTGTAACTGCTCCATCATCTGATATGGTAGGTGTCGCTCGTACAAAATCTGCAATTGATGTTGAGAGTCTCTGCAGACACAGTAAACCAATCAGCAGGAACATCATGTAAAGTATTTATCAAAAAATAACAGCACTTGCACCACCATTAAAAAAAAAAAATGGTAACATAATTGGTTCCAATATCAGAACAGTTAAAAAAAAAAAAAAGGGAATTTGTCTTAAACCACCCAAAAAAAAACTTGATAACATAATTGGTCATGATACATCCATAAAACCTGGTGCAACAGCAAAAGCCCATAATGCAATGCAAATTTTATGCAGAGCAGCAGAAAAGGCCAAAGTGAGTAAAGCAGAGAAATCAAGAAATATGGTCATGCATTATCAAGTATAACAGTTTCTTTATCCAAAAGAACAATAGTAGCTTGTCAAGGATCCAATATAAACATAATTATCAACCCCAGAAAATTTGTCTTAAACCAAAATCTAAATGCCAATACTGTAGAAAAGCATTGATAAAACAATTACATTGTATTGATATCTTCACCCATACCATTTTACCAAAGTGCTTGGTTTGAACATATAACCCCCAGTCATCTCCACATTCCAGGAACTCAGTACTTAGTCCAGAAACATTTTCTTTATCGTTATCCTTGTTGACAGGAGCTTGATATGAACTGTAAATGGGTGATCCTGTTTCAAATGACCATATTACTCTCATGGAAACACTCTCCACCAAATACATTGTCCCATCTAGAGCAGCAATGAGTGCAGTATCACGCTTACTGTCCAATGGAAATATAAGAAACAAGTGAAGTAATATGGTTAGATTAAAACTTACCAAAAGAAGAAAGTAATATGGCTAAGATAGTCATGATACCAGCACCATGATGTTCAAACAAAGCTACAAATAGGACTTAGCAACAAATTAGTATAATGCACAAATTTCAGTTGCATAACTATGTTCCTTAACATATATTGCTTAGCTAGCTAAAACTGCAGCATCCATGCTCAAAAAGGGTCAACCCCATTTTATAACATTGAAGCCCACTTCAAATTCAGCATCCATGCTCAGAAATTTCTTTAAAATAATATACCAAACACCATTCAGAAAGTGTCATCTCATATTGATTAATTATCAATTATAAGTCTCTTCAAACATTACAAGATTCCAGGTGAAGTTCGTATAGAGACCAATAAAAAGGAACTAAAACTTAAATTTCGAATAAAATAAGGAAAATGAGCTAGGAACTCACGGTGGCAGAGACAGAAGATTTCGGCTTGGACGGCTTGGAGGAGGCCGAGATAAGCCCTTATAGTCATTCCCATGAGAATCCAGAAGAGGAAGCGAGACTTGGGAGTTCTCTGACTTCGATACATCACCGTTTAAGCTCGAAAGCAGCGCGATTAGCAATATCAAAGCGCTTGAAACCCAAAGAAACCCGTATTTCATGTGGGGGTCTTTAGCAATGTGCTCCAAAATAAATCGACACGAAAGGATGCGTTTTTGTGTCGGGCAAGAAGAGCTGTGCGACCTGGTATGGATTGCAACAGGGATTAAGGAGAAGGGAGAGAAGGAGGTGACAGAAATCAGAGGAGAACAGCGACAGGCAGCATCGAAGATTCGAAGCTTATTGTGATTCTGTAATATTAGGATCTCCGCGTCGGAAAATAATCCCAACGTTGGACTTCTCTTACCATTAGAAACGCACCCAAGAAATGTCCACCATGGTGTTGGAACATGGACCCTACCAGAATTGTTTTTTAAAATTTTTTTATTAGAAAGACACAATTCAACACGTCAGCAACTATTTTGGAGAGATCAAAGCGATAATAATTTTAGTAAATACAGATTATATTATAATACAAATATACCTTCCTTTTTTTTTCAATACATATATATACACACATTTTAATATTAAATGGCATATAGTTAAGTGATATTGAGATTATTCTTAAAATTTGTAAATTTCGTATTTAAATCTATAATCATTATCAATATATTTAAATATTATATATATATATATATATATATATATATATATATTCAATTTAATCAAATAATATTTTTGAATCTTTTGAGATAATTATTTCTAAGTTACTCATATAAGAATAATTATTAGTGGGTCACTAAAATACTCTCTATTCTTACATAATTTTTTTTGCTATTATAAAGTATGTATACTTTTTTTATTTTTCAATTTTGTCCTTTTAAAGTCTCACTCAATTCCTCTCTTTTTCTTTTAGGAATTAGGTCTTACTATTTAAAATTTAAGATTTAAAACTTAGAATTAAGATTTATGATTTAGGATTTATGTTTTAGGGTCAAGAGTTTTAATGTTTTAAAATAAAATTTTAGGGTTAAAGATATAAGTTTAACTATTTAAAAGTTTAGAGAAGAAGACAATTTGAGGCGTTAATAGCATCACATACCAAGCATATGGTGTTTTTTTTGTTTCTTTTTGAATGGTCTTTTGTAAACAAGAGTTTGCCTCACATTTTAAAAATTTGGGGGTAGAGTACAATTGAATCTAAGTTAAAAGAGATAAAAAAATTTCTCAAAAAAAAAAAAAAGAGAAGTGTAGAAGTGTAGCTAATGTCAATATTACCATTTGTCAGCCACGTGTCAACCTGTTGGTGCAATACTGCAATGCTCTTCCGTGCATTTAGCAACCTCCATTTTCAATTTGGCACGGGCCGCACGGCGGGCTCCCCCTTCAAAAAAAAAAAAAAAATACCAAGAGTGAAAGAGAGTTCAATCTCCACTGACCTCGAGGGCTTGACTCGAAGCTCGGAGAACTTAGAAAAGGAGTGAAAGCCACGACGGTGGGGAAGTTCTGAGAACTGCGGCATCAGAACCCGTTCACCCTCCACCGCCATTGAAGACCTTCAAGTTCAAACTCAGCATTTCGTTGCTGGATTGAATTACTATTCAAGATGCTTCACAACAAGTCATTCGTCAAGAAAACTAAGGGAGGCAAAGTAATGAAGGTGTGCTTCTCCTCAGGAAACCCTAACCCTAGCTCTTTCTTTAGGGCATCATTGTCATTGTTCTTGTTTTTATGACTCGTATTGGTTCTATGCTTCGAGCAGCAAGTCCGGGAGCACTATCTGAGAGATGATATATACTGTGGAGCTTCAATTTGCAAAGTATGTGACACTTCGGGTGCTCGCTTGAGTGGTTCTGCTTCCACAATTCTCGTTGTGGACACCAATGTCGTTCTCAGCCAGGTGATTGTCAATTCGTTTTACTTTTACGTTTTTTAATTATTTTGTTCGAATTATTGTGTGTGTTGAGGAAGTGTTTGAGATCTCTGATTGTTTTGGTTGAGATTTCCATTTCAACAGATTGATTTGCTGGAGAATCCGGCCATCGATAATGTTGTTCTGTTATCCGTTGTGCTGGAAGAGGTCAAGAACAAAAATGCGGCGGTTTATAAGCGAATAAGAGATCTCACTAGCAATCCATTGAGGAAATTCTTCGTGTTTTCTAATGAACACCATAAGTAGGTTTTTTTTCTCCCTCATCGACTACTGTTATAACACACTTAAGTAGGTTGTACTGTCCGTTACTTATTTCCCGCCAACTGGAGATTTTATGTTATAACATAAAACATATGCTACAGAAGCACTGATTGTGGACCACATGCAATTTGATAACGTGCTGAGCGTATTTAGTTCAATAATCTGTCATGACACACTAGGTTGACCATTCTTCCTTAGTAGTTGTTAGAGTAGTTGTAATATTTTACTCATGTAAACTTGCATCACTTTTGTTTTTGATACTGCTACTTTTTATTCTTGTTGACACGGCATGTTGATTTATATTTGATATTTTTATCATTGTTGCTCTCTTGGCAGGGATACATATATTAAGCAAATGGATGGCGAAACTAAAAATGATAGGAATGATAGAGGTTTGTTTTTCATAGGACCTCAGGATTTTGTCTTCAAAACATACACTTTCTGTTTCACTTGATGATTTCATACATGAATTGTTAATAAAGATTTTATGTTTTCCTAGTTCTAACTTTAAAAATTTGAAATGCAGCTATCCGAGTAGCTACTCAGTGGTATCAGACCCATCTTGGTGGTGCAGTAAGTGTTTTGCTTATAACTAATGATAGAGAGAACAAGAGGAAGGCTACTGAAGAGGGAATTTGTGCAGAGACAGGTAGTTGATTTATCTTTTTCAGTAAGTTAGCCGTATCACAAATAGCTAGGGTACCAAGTACCTGATGTGTGCCTATGAAACATGTCAAGGCCATAGCACAATAGTTGAATGAATTCATCCAAAAATCTTACTGATCAATATTTTTCTTGCTTTCAGTTGAGTCATATGTGAAATCTTTGGGCCGACAAGATTTGCTTGATTTGCTTGTGCTGCCTGCATCTGAAGATGTGGACATGGAAGAGGTTGAAGATTTGAGACCTTCTAAGAGGAAAGTCATCTATACGGAGGTGTGCAGTTGGCTTCATTCCTTTTTAATAATTTGTGCTGCAAGTTTGGTTAAATTTGGTTTGATGCAATTGACTTTTTTGCTCCCTGTTATATTTCCAGCATAAGCCAATATCAGAAATCACTTCTGGTTTGCATCGTGGAATATATCATCAAGGAAAACTTCGGGTAAACCGTTACAATCCATTTGAAGCATATGTTGGGAGTGAAAGCATTGGTGATGAAATAATTATCTATGGGCGTGCAAATATGAATCGGGCTTTTGATGGTGACATAGTGGCAGTTGAACTTCTGCCTCAAGACCAGTGGCATGAAGAGAAGTCTCTATCTATAGTTGGTGAAGGTATGTTAATGGTCATATTTTTGCACTTCTCAAAAAGACAGACTTGCAACTTGTCGGGATGTATTGTTCTTAAAATTTGTTTGGTTTCATGGACAAAGAAGTTCTAATAGTTGAATTTCCACATTGAATTGTGGGCTTTTACTTTCAATTCATAAAACTGTACAATGGATTTTATTCTTAGGCTCTAGAAAGCTTGTTTTCGAAGTAAGTTTCTTCTGAAACTAGACTATCTTAATTATATTATTTGTCACATTTGAAAGTTAAAAATTGGGAGGGAAGAGAGTTAATTAAAGGTGAGGCTACCAATTATTTTTTATTTTCAGTGACTGTAAAAATGGGATGGATTAGCAGGATAAAAGTCCCTAAACCAAAAGTGCGGCATTGGTCAGATTTGGAGGGAAAATTCTACCTTTTGTTGCCCTGTTAAAAATATCCAAACTGCCAAAAATTCTATACTGGCAGTATCTCTTTGTGATTCACTTGTTGTGTGTGTTAAGATAATTTTTCAAACGTATTATTTGAGTTAGTTTAATCATGGTGGCTCAGCTACAATCATGAGACAGTAATGCTATTCATATACTTGGATTACAGAGACACATACAACTATAAAATTAGTATTGAAGTTGCATTAATATCTGCTGGATAAGCATGGAAACATGTTGCTTATTTTTTGTCTGTTCCATCTACTACATTTCTTTGAAGCATGTTTGAGCTTATGCTTAAATTAGGTATGTCCTGTTTCTGTATGCACATGTTGGCAAACATGTTTTTCTTGTTACACATCTTGGTTGGGTAACTTTATTTGCTTGCAGAGGAGGAGGAGGAGGATGAGGGAGTTCATCTAGTTCCAAGCAGTGCTGATGATGCACCAAGAACTGTTCCTCAGCAAGGTTCTGCCGGAGAAGCGAATCCTGTATCCACTCGTCCTTCTGGTCGTGTTGTTGGAATTATAAAGCGAAACTGGCATTCGTAAGTTGATTTGATTGTTTCTTGAAGCTTTTCTGCGTTTCTTTACAAATTAGCATTCAACTGGTTGGGCACCTATATGACTTCTATCTCCACTGCGCCTGTGTATTCCAGTTCTTTTATCTGGGTGTTCTGTTGTTTAGTATATTTACCTTGTCTTTGCAGTTATTGTGGATCTTTGGAGCCAATGTCGATGCCTGCAGGGAGTGGTGGTGGTGCTCATGCCTTATTTGTCTCCAAGGATCGCAGAATTCCCAAGATTCGAATTTATACCCACCAACTTGGAAACATTTTAGACAAGAGGATTATTGTGGCAGTTGATTCTTGGGAAAGTCATTCTCGATATCCATCAGGCCATTATGTAGCAGTCATAGGAGAAATAGGTGACAGAGATACGGAAAGTGAGGTATGTTATATTGGATTTGCATGCTTCTATGTGTCTTTGCACAGAGATTGGAGAGAGAATGACCTCTTGGCACTTAGTGTATAAGTATCATTATAATTTTGAAAAAGTTAGTGTGTATAAAGTTCTTATAATTTCTTTCTCCTCTTTCTTAATCTCACTATCTTTTAACCTGGTAAGATTTTAAAGCTAAGATCTGTTGAAATTCACCCCATCCTCAGTCACTTGAGCAAAATTGAAAATCCCCTTCAACATGTACAGATGAAAACGTATATCATATTTGTGTATGCAAGGTATACGCATTTGTTTATTTTACTTTATCAACTAAACCATTGTAAACATCTTTTCTTTTCTTTTACAATGTAGGTGGTTTTGATAGAAAATGATATAAATTCAAAGCCATTCTCTTCACAAGTGCTAGCATGCTTGCCTCCATTACCATGGTCAGTTTCTTCTGAAGATTTTTCAAATCCAATTAGGCAGGATTTGCGATATTTGCGTGTCTTCAGTGTGGACCCTCCAGGTGTGGGCTTTATTTATCATGTTTGTGTTTTTGTTAACTATACTCTGCAAAGGGTTAAATGATACAGGATTGTGTCATTGAAAAATATAATATTTAGAAATTATTATATTTTCAAGATGAAATATTTGTTTTTGCAAAGCAAGAGGTTGGAAAAGCCCTACAAGATACAAGCAGGAAAAAGAAGAAAATGGTCACATAAGAACTTTGATATACTTTATGAAATAAACAAAATTGATAACCTCTGGAGTGGTGTCTTTTCGCTTAGAATTATGGATGTAGGAAGTTGTCATTCATAATCAAAATGGAAGTTTTTATATGGTGAAACCACTTTTTCTGCTGCTTAGTTCTAATAGTTAGTATTTTATGTAATTTTGGTTTTTTCTGTGTTATTCTAACATATACATTTTCTTTAAAGCATTTTTTATTTTAAGTTAGTATAGTATGTGATTTTGGTTTTTTCTATATTTGCATTTTTTTGAAAGACTGTTATTTTGTATTTCACCTATAATATCTTGCAGCCTTGGTAGTTTCATTCAATTTGATAAAGAACCATCATAAATAGGTAAGTTGACTTAATATAACTGAGCCCATGGAGTAAGTTGGTTTCTAGGCTTCAGGGTTTATGTAAATATGTATGACTTTGTTTACATAATTGACTTACTTAGATGTCAAATATACTCATATCTTTTTGCTGCTTCATGCATGCAGGATGCAAGGATATTGATGATGCACTCCATTGTACTGCTCTTCCAAATGGAAACTTTGAAGTTGGAGTTCGTATCCTTTACCTAATGGCATTTATTTTACTGACAAATAGAAATTTTAAGCATGTACCAATAAGTTCACTGAAAGGCTTTATACTTGCAATTGCAAATCAGAATTTATGGACTGCTAGTATTGGATGGCTGATATGGTTTCATCAATTATATGCTCTCACAGTTTGGCATACATTTGGATGCCTCCACTAATAATTTCTATTGGAATATCCGCATAGTTTTCTTTTTCCTATTAAATTGAGATATCTACTAGTGGGCTTCTCCCTATTCTTTGTCTCCTCTCCAAACCAACCCCCCCACCACCACAACCACCACCCACAAACAAAGCAAATGTTAATATTATCCAATCCCTCTACATAGTTGTTCAAGGTTTCTCTTTAATGAGTTTCAATCAGATATTGCTGATGTGACAAATTTTGTGCATCCTGGCACTCCACTTAATAATGAGGCTTCGCAAAGGGGCACATCTGTCTACCTTGTTGAGCGACGGATAGACATGCTTCCAAAACCTCTGACAGAGGGTAATTTCATTGGACTCTTATTTAAAAAAAAAATTAAAAAATTAAAAGAAAATCAGCCTTACTCTGATAAAACATTTTATGTGGCAGACATATGTTCTCTTCGAGCTGATGTGGAAAGACTAGCCTTCTCTGTTATATGGGTATGTACAACATCATATTTTGTCCATGACTAAACATGTGGCAATTTATATTTTTGTTTACATGCATGTGCACTAGCTCCTGTCCTTTAAGAGGATTCATCATGCTGAAAAAATTTGCATGCATGTCCACTCGGCCTACTGATTATTTGTTAAAGTTCATCATATCTGTCCTACTGTCTGTCTTTAATAATATGGTGAAAATGAGCGCATGTTTACAACTTACTAATGCTTTACATATTTGCTAAAACTATTTGCATGTGTTCAGGAAATGACACCTGAAGCAGAGATTATTTCCACCAGATATACAAAAAGTGTTATAAAATCTTCTGCAGCATTGTCTTATATTGAAGCACAAGCAAGGATGGATGATAGGTATGCTTTTATCCTCCATAGATCTTGCCAGTTACAAACTGATATGTCTTTATCTTTAGTGCTATTACTAGCAATGAAGAAAAGTTACTTGACATATGTTTTTCTGTTGGGAGTATGTTCATCATGTTGCTTTATCATTTTCTTGTCCACAATGCTTGCAATAATTGCTTGTATTATTGACTTTAGAAGACATTGGCAGTATGATACCTTAAACAGGAGGATGAGTTGGAGGCGAGTATATTCTGATGTTTATCAAACAAAAGATGATGGTACATCTGGAGTTGTGTCTGTACTGAATGACCAGGCTCATATGATAAGAAGTCTGAATATTGATTGCACTTTATGAAGCATAGACACGGACTTAGGACTGGTTACAACATGACAAGACATGGACTCAGAGAGTCAATCCTGGGAGAATTTGGAAATAATATGAAATAGTTTTTTTAATAGAATATAGTAGGGTACCTGGATAACGCCATAAATGTGCCTAAAAATGGTCCTCATCTTGCCCTCAACTTAGACAGAATCAACTAGATATTACTCTTCTTGAAGATGTTTGATCTCTTCCTTGGGGAGTAAATCAGAGTGAGTAGAAACCTTAATGCAGAAAGATATTTCAAAAAATAGGTAGAACTGATTGTCAATCCAAACCTTCGTTTTTAAATTATTTTGTGTTGATTGGATGATGGCTGATCTTTTCTTCTAGTCTGTTAAGCTTGTTCTGCAATTTTACTCTTATTAAGCAGTGTGCAATCTGTCATTTTTTTTCTGTTCCTACAGTCGACTGATGGATCCACTAACTACGGATTTGAGGAATATGAATAGTTTAGCAAAGGTATGAATTTATAGATGCTGGTTTATTGTTTTAGTCACATGAGTGTGAATGTATTTGCATGCTCTTTTACAGAATTCTCTAATCTGTATGCATTTATGTATGATCTATATCAGAAAATGAGGTTGAGGCGTATTGAGAGTGGGGCTCTAACACTTGCATCTGCTGAAGTCAAATTTCAAATTGACACAGAGACTCATGACCCCCTTGATATTGGTATAGTCTTCTGATTTTTTAATTTGATTTTTTTTGTTTGTTTTAGGGGGGGGGTGTTTTGTTTGGAGTCAAAGGATGGAAATTTTTGTATTAATCAGATTAGAAGGAGTTCCAACAGTGCCAAACTTAGTCATTTTAATGGACCCATCATGTATTGATTCTCCATCAGCTGTTCTAGATGAATGAACTGAGTACATCCTCTGTCTCTGCTAGCCAGCATGTCAGACAGACTAAAGCCATTATGAAAGTATTTTCCAGCTAGTTGACTCCAGTTAAGCCTTATAGATCTGTCCATGAATTATTTTTAATTTGTAGTAGAATCCTGAACTACTTTAATAAGTTTACTCTTTTGGGATGCTGGAAACTCTAGAAATTTGCATGCATTTGTGATGCAGGGTGGACTAGCTTCAAGAAAGCTTAAGTTTAAAGATCAGGGTGGAATATTAGGGGTCATTTAGTTATTCTTTATTTCCTGGTCATGGTAGTATTTGGAATCAGGTTTATGTTATTTAGGTGTTTTAGAGTATTATCTTACTGCGCTTGTTTTTCTTATGATATGAGTAGTAGTAGGAAGTGTCAATCCTTACAGAATTAGGACTCTATTCTTAATCCTTGTAGTATATAAGGTCTATTTAATGGGCTGTGATGCTTTCTTTTAAAAAGTTGATGATTAATTCAATCACAAGTTTTCTTCTTATTTCCTGTTTGCTTAACCACAGGACCAGCCCCCTTATCAGCTGTGTTTTGGATCTTTTTGCTTATTATTTCCTTCTAATTATCTCTTGAAGCCAGTAGAGTTTATTCTGGCTTTCTGTCCTGCATCATTTTGGGTGGTGTTTGATACGTTTACACATATAGGTGGTTGGAGGATATTAATCTTACTGAGTTGCATGATGGTATATAAACACAAGTGATCTATAGTTTTTAACGTCATCAAATGAATAGATGATTCTTTACTTCGGTTTCTCAGAGTGCTGCTGAATCATCAATGCACTTGCAACTTCTGTTTTACCATTTGGTTCTTGTTCAGACTTTGCACTTCAAAGCTGTTATGGATCCTTGTCTTTTAAAGAAGGGTTTTTGAATATTTTCTAAAGTATTGAGAACTCCTTGGTATAAGTCTATTAGATTTTGAGATCTGCAGAAACAGCAATGGATGTGACGCCCTTACTGACATCTATTGGCTTTCTTCAGAGGATGTGAATTTGTAACTATAATTAAATTATTTGGATACTTTTTTTATCCAAAAATAAAAATAAAAATTGGATCCTTCNTTAAAGAAGGGTTTTTGAATATGTTCTAAAGTATTGAGAACTCCTTGGTATAAGTCTATTAGATTTTGAGATCTGCAGAAACAGCAATGGATGTGACGCCCTTACTGACATCTATTGGCTTTCTTCAGAGGATGTGAATTTGTAACTATAATTAAATTATTTGGATACTTTTTTTATCCAAAAATAAAAATAAAAATTGGATCCTTCAGAATGGGACTGACTGAGTTGCTAGTTTTCTTTTTCATTCTCCTCTTAGCTTCCCCTTCATGAAAGGAGAATGGAAAAAAGATAGCTCGGCTGAGCTGCGGTTGTCTTTTTGTTTTGGTTGCTTTTATTTAGTGATTGATTTAAATTGCAGGTATGTACCAGATTCGGGAAGCAAACCAAATGGTGGAGGAGTTTATGCTTTCAGCAAATGTTTCTGTTGCACAACAAATTCTTAAGAGTTTTCCTTTCTGCTCATTGTTAAGGTTGGTTACTGATCAGCCTTTTCCAAAATCTAGGCTCTGCATGTTTTTAGTATGTGTGAAAATGGAATATTATTCTTACCATGCATAGCTTAATTATATGTATAATCTTCTCAATTATTTCCAGAGTATGTGTGACTTCTGATTAGAAGAATACGCGTGTCTATATACTAGAATCAGCTAAAAAACATGTTGCTGTGGCAGGATAGTTAAATTGCTATTTAATAACCAAAAATACCAAATTGTTGGTGCTACTTGTGTAGGCGTCATCCAACTCCAACTAGAGAGATGCTTGAATCTTTGCTGCATACTGCTGCTGCTGTTGGTCTTCACTTGGATGTCTCATCATCAAAAGCATTGGCTGATTCTCTTGATCGTGCTGTGGTAAATCTCTTATTTTCTATGTTTTTGCATTGCTCTATTTTGTTTGTTTGTTTGTTTTCCATTCAAGATATATGGTTTAAGCATAGTTGTTGGTTTACATGTTTGTTGGCAATTGCATCTTTAATAGTATTCACTGTTAGCAAAGCATTCACTTCTGGTGCATCTTATTTGGTCTTAATGTTTGTTGGCGTCTGCATCTATAATAGTATTCATACTGTTAGCAAAGCATTCACTTCCAGTGCATCTTATTTGGTCTCAGATGCTCTCTCACAGAAAATAAAATTTTCAGGGTGATGATCCATACTTCAATAAGTTAATCCGCATTCTGGCAACTAGATGCATGACTCAGGTGAGTTGAATTTAAATAAGTGAATCCATATGTAGAATTTCAAGAGAGAATACTGAAAACTTTTTTTGGTAGGCGGTCTATTTTTGTAGTGGGGATCTAAGCCCTTCAGAATATCATCATTATGGGCTTGCAGCACCTCTATATACTCATTTCACGTCACCTATTAGAAGATATGCAGGTTGGCATTGGTTTTAATTATCTGATGTTTAGTTGATCAATAGTGTGCCACAATATGAGTTGGAATTTCTCTCCTCGCAGATGTCCTTGTGCACAGGCTACTTGCTGCATCTTTAGGGATATCCAAGCTACCGTCAGTTTTCCAAGACAGGCCCCAGCTCACTAGCATTGCAGATAGTATGGAATCTCTTCCCTTGAATGCTATGTCATGCAACATTAAGGCCAAATATTGTTTCTTTAGTACTGCAAAAAGATACATGTGCAGGATGGAATATTTTGTTCACCTGCTTCCCAAGTTGCATTATTTTTTTATATGATTAGATTCTAATTATCATACATTTTCTGTCTCTAATCTTGTCGACAGCTGTCTTTATCCACACACAAAAAAAAAAATCTTGTCAACAGAAGTTTTCTCTAGGATGAACATTTTTTTGTTATGGACCTAATAGTATGATTTGTCTTCATGGGCCTCACAATCTTTTGGTGTGCCTGTCACCACCAAGAGCATTTTCTTGTGCATTCAATGTCTCCACTACATGTATATTAAATTTTAATAATGATTTTTGTGTTGTGTAATTCAGATTTAAATTATCGGCATAGGAATGCCCAGATGGCAGGCAGGGCCTCTGTAGAGCTCCACACTCTAGTTTATTTCCGAAATAGGTATGTATCATAGCTTCCCCTCCCCATCATCGCTACTGTTCTCTATTTGCAGCTCATTTTGGAATTTGGACTTTGTCCATCTTTGCTCATACAGGCCAACAGATACCGAGGCGAGAATAGTGAAAATAAGATCCAATGGATTTATTGTGTTTGTTCCAAAGTAAGTCTCTTACTCTCCCTTTTTTTCTTTATTCTTTTGCTCTGCCACACACACAGGTAATCTTAAGCACCAAAGCAGCTATTAGAGTGAATCATGAGTCATAACTTTAGGAGTTCATTTATAGCTTGGGTATGACAACTTCTTATCCCTCTCAGATATGGCATAGAAGGGCCTGTATATTTGACCACAAGAGCTGAAAAGGGAAGTGGGGAATGGTATGTGGATGAGCAACAGCAGAAGATCAAAAAGATGGATGGTAGTGTTACATACAGTGTTCTGCAGTCAGTTAAGATTCACATGGAGGTTGTGGAGCCACAGCCTCACCGGCCAAAACTTCAGCTCTCTCTTATCTAGAGAACATATGGTCATGTAATAGTATCCAGAAGCAACAATCTCTTTGCAGCGTTGCTGTTTATATCGAAGTCGAACCATATGGTTATAGACCAACACAGGCTGGGCCGTTGTAATATAGTTCCGTCCATGTTAGATTATATCATTTGCATCTCAGCAGTTGTCTGATTTGGCCTGCATGGGGGGAGAATATTGCTGGAAGGAAAATGGCACATAGAAGAGGTGTTGCCTGAGGAAATTTTTTATATAAGGAACAGAATACAGGTTTTTTGGTTAATGGGTTAGTGTTAGTCTTTTTTTTTTTCCTGATTTAATTTGGGAACTGGGAAAGGAGTTTTTCTTTTTGTGCATATGTCATTTTTAGAAGCAAGTTTTAGATAGTTTATTAAAAAACGATACGTGTTAGTTTTATAGTGGCATCTTCTGTGTATTTGTATGCGCATGTGAAAGTTTCAAAGCTATTTCTTTTTCTTAGGAAACAATATGGCATCGTTCAAGAAGAAATACACAGATTTTCATTACTTGTGGACAATTATCCATTTTATTTATATATTTATTTGTTTCTTATTTTTGGCTGAAAAATGATCCGGGAGTCGGATGGTTGTTTTCCTTTGGTTCACTGCTACTAATTTCATTTTTTTTTCATAAGCCATTTGGGTTGCGTCAATTGTCAGTACTTTACCATAATTTGCCTCAAACGATGAGAAGGAAAAAAAAGAACAGTTTTGCCTCTGTTGGATTCTTGGATAAATCCAAACTTTTCTTAGCCCTTTCAAAAGCATATCTTAAACTCTGTCGTTTGACAATATGACTAATTCAACAACAAAAAAAAGGAAGAAATCAAATGAATGCCCTTATCAAGGTTGCCTCCTCCATATCTGTCTAAGGGCCATCAAACCCGATCAAATCTTTTTTCCAACCTCAGCTGCTTCTTCTGGCCTGATGATATGAAGCAAGCAATGCCAGATATTTACTCAAAAGTTTTCAGCATACCATCTTTCATGACCAGCACTGAAGCAAAAGAGGTGAAAGAAATCCACTATAGTTTTATCAGTCACAAGCATAACCTGTATAGTATAATCTTCTACAGGGTGTGTTTTCTTTACTACCGTTTGGATTGATTTACTGATGGATGGCAAAGCAAAAGAAAAAATTTATGGAGCTGAAGGCTCCTTAAGATAGTATCCACATTAAGAATGTTGACCAAGCAGTGAGTGCTATGGCAGCAGCGGCATATGTCCACAAGAGGATAACGGAACACTCTTCTTGGCCTACATCAAACAGCTGAGCCATGGTACCTTCAAAATATCATTGAATGAATATCAGTAACAAGGTAACTAATAGCTAACGAAGGAATAGAAGGATTTTTTTTTTCTCTACAGAAAAAGCATAGAAGAAGTCACTTACTAATATTCATTGCAGGTGGCATGGCATACTGCATCACCAGCACGTACCGAAACAAAGGATCCACAGGGAGGAAGCCAAATTCTGTAGCCGCTTTAACAACGAACATTCCAATGAAAGGTAGTATAATAAACCGAGCTATGATGGTGCTAATTATCTCTGAGTTTTTGACACTTGATGAACGCAAGCCTGTAATTTTATGATAAAGTTAACAAAAAATCATTTACTTCGAAATGGTTAAAATACGTGGTAAGATTTGGAGATTATTACCTTGAGTGAGGTTTCCACCAAGCAAAAGGGTGATGCAAGGAATTGTCCCGTCCCTGCAAAAGAACTAACTCAATGAGGTAACTCTCTAGTAAGAGTATGAATATATACTGATAGAATAGACCCAGATTGCATAAATGCTACACTAAAGAACAAAATCAGTACATACCCTAGTAATTTAATAGAGTCTTGGATTACTCTCAGTGGAGCATTCCCACCGACTATTAGGTTCTTCAGCCATGCAATTCCTCCAAAGATGAAACCAAAAAACTGATAATGGAAAAGAAGAAAAGGGGAAAGGGGAAGGTGAATTTGTCAGTATCATAAGTAACTTTCACAATCAAGTGGAAGTATCTACATGCAAGTGAAATATCAAATAAGAGAACAGGGAAGAAAGCAACTCACTGTTGCAATTGTTGGAGGTGCCATTAGTTCTTCCAAAAGTTGACGAAAAATTCTTATTGTTCTATGCCAAAAATTCTCCTTCAATACGCTAGACGAACCTTGCTCTACAATCTGCAAATTCAGATCCAATTTATAATCGTGCAAACGGTTTATGTTGTTTGATATAGTGTGCTACGTGGAGTCTTACAATTTGATTTTCATCGACTCCAATATTTGCAGCTCTCACTTCTATAGCAGTACTTTCTTTGCGTTCTCCCTTAAGAAGGTGAGTTTCTGCATCAGCACCAAGATCTTTGTTGGGAATCTTCAAGATTTCAGCCGCCTCAAGTGCCTTAAATTTCATTGATCTGCTATGTACCAGCTGGTAAGTATAGGTCCATATAAAGATGCCACCAAGCTACAATGTTCAAAACAAAATGAGATGAGCTATAAGGCTATAGTAGCCAGATACTCATTGATGTTGTCAACTCATTACATAGTTGAAGTGTAAAATAGATGCATTACCGACATAGAGAAAGCTGCGTAAGAGAATGCAGCTTTGCGGCAAGTATCATGTTCACCAAATGGCCCTCCTTTCTCATCACAGATAGCAGGGATAACGACAAGAGGAAGGTTGCCCAAATTTCCTGATTAACAAAGTGCTCATGAAATTAGAGGTATTTTTATGAAGGGTCTTGAATATTAAACATGTGCTTGATAGAATTAGAGGTAAAAGGAACAAAAATTAGTGAATGTATCACAACATTGATTTATATCTAGATACACTGCCCATTTTCATTCCTTTGGCGTTTGACTCTATCTGTCCCCAAAGAGATACCTGATGAACATGCAGCAATAATAAGTCCTTCCACTTTCAAGTTTGGCTTTAATAGTTTGACAATTAGCCATCCAAGAATCCCTCCAAATAAGAAGGTAAGTCCAACATTAATGGGCATAAACCACCTACAGAGATGAGTAAGAAATATAGATTAACAAAAACAACAAATTAAAACCCTTTCTCTCTTTCTTCCCTTACTTTTATTCCACAAATATTCATAATTAGGTCATTGTAGCTAAAATTTCAGGATAGTTTCTGGTATTACTTAATGGATTTCTAGTGTCAATGTCAAATAGCCATTTTCCAATTTTGATAAACTTCATCTAGTCGAAGTTTTTACTTTTAATGCTGATGTAACTTTGTTCTGAAAAGAGTCAGAATCATATGAACTATGGAGTTACTTTATGTTTCTCCAACGAAAATGATCCATGTGAATTAACTTTCTGTTCATAATGTAATCCAAGAGGCAGAGAGAAAGTATGAATCAGAAGCCCTTCACGCCTTTAGATATCTAAAAAGTTCCAAATTTTGCTCAAATTGTCATTCATACTTATTGTGCTTCACATTATAAATAAAGAGAAGGAAAAAATAAAATAAACTAGCTCAAGGGTGAAAATTCCATGCCTACCATGATATCATGTTATCAAGTGTAACAGTCTCGGCAAAACTTGAAAATACAAGTGAAGGGGTGAATACAATGAAGACAATCTGCAAGAGGGGGGAAAATCATGTTTAGAATAATGTAGAGAGCAAATGTATACTATATTCTTAATTCAAATTGTTTTTAATATGCAGCTATTAGTATAGATATCATATACTAGTGCATGTGTTGGATCTATACCTTGTTCAAGGATTTTCGAGTGTCTGCGGATAGAAGATTATTAAAATAGTCGGTTGCCATGAGAGCTCCCAAGGCACTGATAATTAAGACTTGGAGAATTGGCGAAGACGCCACCGCCAAGAGATCCCAAAAACCCATCTTTTTTACTCTTATAGTCTTCTAAGAAACGAATAGACAGAGGATGCCTTTGCTTCTCTTGTGCTGATCTCCTTCTTTTACTTGCAGCTTAATATATCACAGTTGGACTTCTATTCTAAGATAAACACAGGAAATTAAGCACTATAAAAACAGGAACATAAACAAGGAACCAATAGAAGGGTCCAGAAAAACAATGCCTAACTCTACTGAATACCCAATAGCTACTTTTATGAACGTTAGAGAGTGAACATACATTTGAGTCCAGATTGATAGACACATAGCTAGATTCTCAGCAGGAAGCAACCATGAAGGTACCACCACTTGTCTTGAAGCGGAGAAGTAATGTAGAGTACCTGCAAAAATTTTGGCAACTTCATGTTGCACTCTATCACATTAGCGTACACATTTTTGTCTATTTGCACAGAAATCTTGAAAGCTGAGCAAATGCTATGTTAAATTGTCAACGTGATTATAATAATTTTGGTGAGGGCTATGTTAGGAGGTGGTAGCGATACACTTTTCTCAGTTAGTTTTAATGGGACTTATCTAATAATTTTAATGTCATTGTAAAAATATCAAAAAATTAAACATATAATTTATTATAAAATATAAGAACGACACGATATAAAAAAATATCAAAACATAATTTTTTTAAAATTTATTTTTGGCACATTTTTTTATATTATACAACACATAGAGGGATACAACACTAACACCCCTAAGAATAAGTGGTAGCATAATACTCACCTAAGAGTCTCGTCACCGATGAAGTCAGCTCCCCTTGTTACTCTGTCTAGAGGTTCTGAGAACACTGCGACTGATAGCTTGCCAAACAGACTAGATCCTGGGTCCTACACCACCAAAGTCCTGTTACTCGTGTATTACTTTCCTACCCAACCTTGTTAACTTTCAGAACCACAACCATCAATTGCTTCCCTTAATAAATAAAAATGGGCATTCATTCACTCTAAAAGAAAAGGATATTCATTAACTAAATTGCTCAAATGATTATATGGCACAGCTTATTCATTACCATTTAGAATACACCAACAAAAAAGGAAAAGGGGATAACGATAAGGCAGAGCCAACTCCTCTCCACCAAATTTATGGTCCAAAGTTCAAAAGCTTAAGGCTGATAACACAAATATGGTTCCCCTTCTTTTTTACAGCAAAAAAGATAATACAAATTAATATTTCATTTTCCTAAATCTTTACTCTATTTTTTTTCCCTCTTGTGAACGAAATAGAAAAATTATAAAAAATAATTAAAATTAATGTGAATCCAGTTAAAAGTTAAATTCAAATATTATCGTCCTGAGTATATATATACGTAGATACAGAGAGAGGGAAAAAGATGATAACAACCGAAACCCAAAGAATTGGTATATAAGATTATTCAACCAAAAAAGACGTGTATTATCATAGTTGATAGATCTAAAAGACGTTGCCTCTTGGAATAAACACTTAGTTTAGAAGCATATCTTTGACTTCAATTAAGATTTTGTCAATTGGATTTGGCGGCGGTCTTCTTTTATCTTCAGAATCAATAATTGTGAAATTTTATTATTGAAGTAAGAAATTACGTATATTTATTTGTTTTCTTTTGCTGATTACTATAACTAACCATGTTTCTTTCCACGTATGAATACCTTTTGTCTACAACTGCAATCCCCTGATCAGTCCACATCTTATATATATAGGTGTCCAAAACAACCAAAACTCTACTTTGCCAGCGTCTAGACCATTTTTTTTTTACCAAAAACTATATATATACATATATAAGTAGATATTATTATGGTCCACTATGTACTACCTTTTGCACTGAAACAACCTTCACCACTTAAATTGCAACTGGCAAAAAAGTAATCCGATAGAAAGTCTTAAAATGAGGGACCATGAATAACATAAGGGAATAAAAAGAACAGCTAATCTTCAGCTTTTTTTTTCTTTTTTTTTGGCCAATTGTTCTTCAATATGAAGTTTGATTGTTCTAAACGGGAACTGCAACGTATAGAATGGAGGTTTTTGTGGGTGAAGATGACCATAGGTTAATCAATTTCTCACTTATCATATATATACTTTCTTAGCTAAATTCTTGGACTTTGATTGGCCAGAATGAGAAAGAAAAACAAAGCAAAAGCATGAACATATTCTATCAGGAATTCATCCCAAAAGAGATATCTGCAGGTACCAGAGTGCATTCAGCAATATTAAAATGGGTGTTGGAAAACAAATAGAATCATTCAGATCTTCAATTCGAAAACAGTACATGAGAAAAAAAATGGCAAAAATGAATAGGAGAGAGAGAGAATGCATGCATGTTTAGAAAAATAACGTACCTACTTGAAGCTGGGAAAGAGAGGGTGAGTTCCAGAAACGCATGATCTTGAGTGAAAGAAGATGAAGAAGAAGAGAGTTTGGGAAGAAACCGGGAGAAAGAGGAAGCAAGGAAATTGGAGAGTCTAGCTCCTGCTTTGTGGCTTCAATAATTAATCTCAAATTCTTAATCACAATTGTAGATATATCGCTATTTGCGCGTTGCCTCTTGGATAGAGTTTTACACCTGCTCCTTCTCTTCCATAAATAGAGCAAGATGAAATGTACGTGTCTGCTGTATCAATCATTTATCTTCTCTTTTTCTTCGTTTTTTTTTTTTTTGTTTGACCAACCATAAATAGATGGGGATGAAGTTGATTTTTATATATATACCTACACGTTTAAATTTCTGGTCCATGCATATCTTGGACTATATATATTAATTTTTTTGGAAAAATAGAGTTCAATTTGAATTCGGAATCAGACCTCTTTCTGGGAAAAGGACTCTATACCATCAAAATAAAAATTCTTAACTCACCAAAAAATATATATATTGTTGAGGTTATTATTAATTTTTCTTGTGTGCTACTGACTATAAGGATTTTTTTATATATAAAATTATTTAGGTGAATGGACTACTTCATAATTATACAATTGAAAAAAAAAATTATCCAGTGTAAAGGTTAATTAAGGATGCCTGTAAATAACCTAAACAATAGTTAGTAATTCTGATGAACAAAATAATAGGTGCTATGGGCCTATGGCAGTGGAAATACAATGAAGATTATTTTGAAAAGAGAAATTGGATGTCATATTCTTAAAATTGTTTCCTTTCGTTATTTTTTTATTTTCTTTTATATATGAAATTTTTTGAGAAAAATGATAAATTCATCGCATAAGGAGAAATTTTTTATGTGTTTTTCATATTTTACCCGTACAATATATATTAGAAAAGAAAAAGGATAATTTACAAATTTTGTATTTATAATTCTATATACAAGTTGCTAAGTTAAAATTTTAAGTTGACATAAAAATTTTGAGTAGGACTAGTTGTTAGAATTTATATTAAATTGATCATATTACTTAATAATTTTTCTATTAAACTTAAATTCTATCATATTATATAGTTATAGGTACAACTGTATATGCAAAATTTATAGGCTTATAATTTTTCTTAAACTTAACCCGTTATGTAGTGACTGTGTCTGTGATGTGAAATATAGCTAGGATTTGAATTGAAGTGACTTTTACCTCAATTTTTAATTGTTTAATAATGAACAACTTGTTTTGGAACTTAATGAACAAAGTTACGATATTTTTTAAAAAGTAATTGACTTCACGCAGTCACAACACTTGAAACTTTCTCATAGTTATATATTTTAATGATGTTTGAGTTGAGGTGAAGGCTAGGTCAATTGTAGGTCGGTAAAATATGTAGGTCGAGTGAAGAATAGGGTTATAACTCATAATTGCACAATGAATACAAATGAACTAAGGGCCGAGTTGAACGTAACCGAACTCCGAATGTCAAGTTAGATTAGTCTCAAGTTGATAAAGTAATAAATAAAGAAAGTGAAGTTAAAGTGTTTATNAAAATATGTAGGTCGAGTGAAGAATAGAGTTATAACTCATAATTGCACAATGAATACAAGTGAACTAAGGGCCGAGTTGAACGTAACCGAACTCCGAATGTCAAGTTAGATTAGTCTCAAGTTGATAAAGTAATAAATAAAGAAAGTGAAGTTAAAGTGTTTATACCTGTTGGATGGTAACATCCTTATATACAATTAATTGATAGTCATTTTTTTGAGAGTGTACCTATCAAAGTCTTGTATATTCGCTCTCTCATTCTTCCATTTTGTTTTTTCTACTTCTTTTCTCTCTCTTCATGAGTTTTCTTTCTTTTTTGTTTTACCTACTCATACATTGTACTTAAACTAGTTTAAAGGAAAAAGATGAGGCATGAGAGTATGCTGATAGTTGTGGCAATTGAGCTAAATGAGCAAAAAGAATTTGGGCCTTTAGATACAAGTGAATTTACAAAAAATAAAAAAATAAATCAAATAAAGGGATACTGTCAAGAATTAATTTAACCAAAACTTAAATAGTTAAGGAAAAATTTTAAAAATAGTATTGATCTCACGTAAAAGTTCATTCAACTTGAAGGATATATAGAAAAAATATAAATTCATTAATTGGAGTTATAAAGTAAAACATATTATGATACCTACTTATCAACTAAACTCAAAAGCTAAGTTACGTGGTTATGAGATGATTCGAGAATAAATTTGATTTATATTTACAACGAAGACATTTAAAATGGCAAAACAAATTATGGTCCGTGGTAGCCCTGATTGCCAAGCAAAGCTACATTTGTCTTAGCCTCCCAATGCACATGGTGGAGCTCCAGCATAATAAAGCAGCTGGGTCCCAAAATTATGAAAGTCAAAAGTGAGTTTGTGAAAATAATTGAGTGAGCACGTCATCCAATTTTTGCTATAAATTTAAGTTATTAAAAATAATTTTAATATTACTTAACTATAATTTATTTAGTATCCATCAAAACATTCTCCATTAAATAAAGGATCTTAAATGAATTTCAATGAAAATTTTTGTTCTTTTGCGCAAAATAACTCAATTATTTATGTGGAAAATCTTGTATAAACTTTCCTATTTTAAATTTGATGTAACTTAGTAGCAAGCAAGAAATAAGGGGCACGCGTAATCAATGCCAACCACCACGTGAGAGAGGAACGTACCTCATGCAGACCATCAATTCTGAAAGAAGCTAAAAGCCTAAAACTAATGTTTTAGACTGTCAAGAGATGAATTATGCATAGATGATTAATAAAATGTCTTGTAGTTTGGTAGTATTAAAATTATTCTCAAAACTTATAAATTTTGTATTTAAATTTAAAGTCGTAACCAAAATATCCACACAAAAAACTACATTGTTGAAGATAATTGTTAATGAAAAATTAATAATTTTTCTAAGTAAATTTTAGGAGATTGGAATCAGTAATATATTTTTTTTTTTACTGAATTATATAAGATAACATATCTTCTTTTAAAATTTCACTTTCTTCGATTTAAAGGAAAAAAAAAATTGAACAAGAAACCGCAACGAGTCCTACTCATATTGTGTTCCTTGAGACAAATCTATAGTTTTTTTTATACTCTGTATCTGGTTGCATATCTCAACTTTACAATACTCAATCATTGCTAAGCAACTCAGACAACATTAACATGTCAAAAGATTAAGAGGAAAATTGAAACCAAAGTAAATTGTTGGAGGTAGTGAAAATAATAAATTGTGTTATATAAAAACTTTTTATGCGGCCTAGTAGGAATTGTTCAAACTTTTGGCCAATGATAGTGAGAAGGGTCATATTGGCATGATATAAAAGTCATTTTCTAAGTGAGTACTGTTATTATAAAATGTATAAACTAAGAAGCTAATGATTTATAAGTCTAATAACACTTCTTTTAATTATAAAAATTAAAAGATTAATGTCAAGTGTTACGTTCTTATTATATACTTTCCTTCTATTTTCTATGACATTACACTTTCTTATAAAAATAAATTAATTAATTAATTAAAGAGAGGATAAGTTAAGAAGAAATAAATCCATACACTTCTCTTTTAAGTGGGCGTGGGCATGAACATGGAACTCCCCAAAATGGTGGGAAATGAATTTTCTTATAGTTCATGAATACATAGAAGCCTAGATTTACATAGAGAGTAAAGCATATGTCTCTGCTCTCCATCATTCAAATTGAAAATGTTTTGTTTCTCATTGGTAGCCCGAGGCCATATCCAAGTATAGAGACATAAAAATCAAACCTTGGTAACGAAAATGGTTTATTACGTTCAGAATTCTCTTTGTATTATGATTCACGAGTAATGTGTTAGTTTAATTAGGGTTATTTATCAGAATTAGAAAATCAACATAGTTTAAAAGTTTCACTTCGACAATTTCGCTATACTGAGAAGAAAAGGCCAAATTCAGTAATCATTTTTTTCCTGTGAGTGTTTGGTGGGGGAGCTCGCATGCGCAGCTAGTGCCTTACACGACCCTACATGAATAATTGCTTATCTTAGACTCTTGGTGCCTTTCTTCACAAGTTCTCCTCTTTAAGTACGTGGTGGTGCCAATTAAGGTAACATTTAGGGCCAGAAAATTTAGGAACCATGTGGTGGTGCCCATTCTCGGAAGTTACTCATCATCAAATTAACTTTGGGCATTGTTAATAAGATTTATAATTATAGCTTGTTGCTTTGATAGACACCTTTCTTTGGATTCATATCTCCATGGATATTATACCTATCACCAACCACCACACAAAAGTTTGAAGGATTCCAAAATGGCCTTTTTCTTGGCTTCCTCAATTATAGAACACCATTATTTTGCTTCAATAAAAGTTGGGTCCATAATTGACTATCTTTTCAAAAGGATGAAGATTACAGATTTGATTATCTTTAGAAAAGGAAACATCTAATACACATCAATAGTCAACTATTATTATTCACATTTTAGCTCACATTTTTCTTCAAAATAGAAAAGCATGCCTTTATATTGGATATTTATTTTTTGTCCACGTCCCTTTCACTTTTCTTCCTTTTTCTTTTTGTTTTTGGTTTTTTATTGCTGGTTCACTTATCCTCCTTTTTGGTAGGTTCACTTTTTCTCCTTTTTAATACTTGCGCTCATATGACTCCTATCTCAAATTTCAATTGGTACACAAGTAGGCCTCCTTGTCTGTTAGTAATGGGCACTTTGAAGAGAATATTCCATTTCGCCATCCGAAATGAAAGATTCTATTTGAAGTTCATAACCTCCTGGAGCAACCTTATCTGTCCAAAAAGAAAAAGGCCAAGAAGAACGCATGGCCCACTCTCCTTGTGGAGATTGCTCTTGTAATTACCACTTCACATAGAAAATAGACTAATTGACAGTAAAACAAAAATAAGGGCTAAAAACAAGCTATGACACAGCCTCAGCTTCAAATGTAAGTAATCCCTACATTTTTTTTTTTTTGCCTGCATAAGAAAACCCTGCGTGCAATATGTGAAAGGTATATAAAAAGTATTAATAATGCACTTGCATTTTGTGGTGATCAACCTTTAATGAATGATAACATTCTGATTTGTAGCATTCAAGCTCAATTTCATCCTATAACCCAAAAAAAAAAAAAAAAAAAAATAAAGCCGGCATGAAAGGTGGGCTGGTGCTAAACAAAATAGGCCGAGGAAGTTTTCCCAAGACCGTAAAAGAAAGAGCATCCAAAAACGTTTAACCATTATAAGAAACAGTTAATTTGATATGCAATATTCACTACTAAAATTCAGAATCCAGTAATGATAGATCCACTTTCTTGCTTGCTAATAGCATGATGATTTTTACTAAAAACTTCATCAAATGATTCCTTATACAGAAGCTTCAATTTCATCTGAGCTCACTGCAGATCCATTTGGGGCTTCATCTGCTCGCAACTGTGAAGAAACATCATCTATGGCAGAATTCAGCTGTGCTATCTTCTCAGTCAGTATCTTGCGAGTCTTCTGTTGTTATCAAAGCAAAAGACAACAGGAGTTTCAATCTAAGAAGTTTAAACCAAATTTATCAAAAAAAGAAGTATAACAAACTGACAGGACAAGTTTACAAGCCGTTAGTATATAATAATTCGCTCATAAGGGTAGTACACAATCAAAATCCTAATTCTATTAAATTCTTACCCTTAAAGACAGGTCACGAAATGGGACTCGTCTACAATTTACATACTATTCTGAAACAGTTCTAGCTTGATTCTGTCACGCATGTGATGCCTAATGTTAAGATACTAAAAGAGCAACCAAAATTCTTCCTTTTAAATAAGTAAACTACATTCCTTGTCAAGAAAAACCCAACTACCAATGTGGCATATCCCAACAGCACATTGCAAACCAGTGGATATATTGGTATGAATCACTTTACCCCTGCAACATTGCCCACACCCCACTATCACTCTTGATCATGTTAAGAGTTTAAATCTTCTATTTTGGGTTGTTTACTTCAATCGTTGGATGAAATTCACTAGAGTCTCCAGTGATCAGACCCACTTTCACTTCGCTATGCTATTTTCCATCATTGCTCAACTCCCCTTGGCAGTAATGTCATCAAATATTAAAAAGAACGAAGTTCCTGCTTTTCCCAACCTTGATGAATAATTTTGTCAAAGAGGTTACATGATAATGGAAACAGCAAAGCATAATGACAGAATGAAAAAACTCAAATCATAAGGTGACAAAAAGAAAACTGGCTTTATCATGAGGCAGTTAAATAAATTAATCATTAATTCTTGATGCAAAACCACTTCAGCTCTCTCAAAGTATGTGCATGTAACGTGCTTTCCCTATGAACTGCTGCCAGGGGAGTCAAAGCTACTGTGATCATGGGACCAAAACCTAGATACCATATGTATTCTTATGATTTTTACTCCTCTCTCGTGCACGTAGAAACATAGTCAATGAGCATAATTTAAGCAAATGATAACTGCAGGATTAATTCCTAACCTCCAGTGCTTTTTCTTCATCATAAATAAATTTTGGAAGCTTCCTCATGAAATCTTTTTTGTCCGCTCCAGCTAGTGCCTTGCTTATCTGGAAAGATTAGACCATAAGACAAAGGTGATCTATTTTCTGCAATTTAAACTCATGTAGATGAAACAACATCATAAAAATGGGCTCCTTCTTGGAAAAGCTAAATCTCCACAAACTACAAAGAAAATGGTTGAAAAGCTAGAAAGTTAACCACGAAGCTCTCGTTTTAAAATTAAAACATCACATCTCCAATGAAAACAAAAGTTGAAGAAAAAGTACAAGGTGAAAATAGATGACGACAAGATATATGATAATACATCTTTAGAGAGTGAAGGAGCAAATGGCCTGAAGCTAATGCAGTAGGAGTAATGTCAATGACACCAAAGGGAGCCCACATAAACTATGCCCCAGCCAAGTTCAGTTCTCTGATCCATGATGTAAAATAGGACCCTTGTCCCAATTATGGCATCAACTTCTGTGAACCTTGATGTTAAAATCCATGCATATTGCATAAATTAGTTCTCTACTTTCATAATTTTTTTGGGGTAATTTGATCCTGACTGTTAATATTTCTTGTATATTTTCTATTCAAATGTGCTAAAAGTGAAGAAATTACATTGAAAATGATGCTTGTATGCTAATTGCGAAAATATGTTTCAACTTAAGTAGAGAAAGTGATGGAGACGAATATGGACAACCAAAGGTGGACAATGTGTTATGTTTCAAATTAGAAGTGGGCACACTAAAATTTGGCCAAAGTACAGGGACATAGCGTATTTTTCCACTCACTATAATTAGCCTAAAACACAGCCCACGTTATGACAATGAATACCTTCAAACAACAAAAAGGTAAAAAGTGTTCAAGAACAAAGAAACTTCTCCTTCCCATCCCAAAAGCATTTCCCAAAACATGAAAAGGATAAATGCAGCTCTGCATACATACCTGAGGTGCATATACACAACCCAATGCCCCCACAATCAATCCTCCCAATACAAAGCCACCAACAAAGACACTTGCATTACTGTGTCTTTCACCATCACCACTGTATTAGCATAGACAGAAACGTTAAAAAGGTAACTATGATCACAAAACTAATATTACATGAAATGTAAAACAGATACTATCAATAGGTAATTAAAAGCTTAAACAAGAAAAAATATATATATACCAAATTAAAATATATCATGCTAGTAAGAACATGTATATAATGTAGACAACCAGATGCGTAAAGCTGCACATATGATCAATAATCAGAATATAGAATTTTAACTTAAAAAAATGAAAAATAAAAATATCTGTGGATTAATAATATATTTGTAATTGCCAAACATTCTTCAGGCTAATAGTACAAAGTCAAGTACATATATGATTCCACCAGATAGTTATGTCATACCCAGCTCGAACTAAAAGTGGCATTTTCCGTCTTGTCAGTCTTGCTTTACCCCTAACAGAAGAACCGGGAGATACATCATTGGAGCTGATTTTCAAGAAGCATTGATCCGTTGGCTTCAATGAAGAACCTAGCAATAAATATTTTGAATATCAGATTTCCTGGAAAGTCACCAGAAATAACGGAAATACGTAAAGCATTTGATAAGTTAAATACATATGCACAGTAGCAAGGATCGTCTGAATCATGCGTAACACTATGAGAACATGATTGACTTCCAGAAGTTTAGCCAAGAATTATTCTAACACAGTTAAGGTTCACGAATATACTGAATACATATGTCAAATAGTTAGAGGAAAAAAGTATAGGACTACAATGTTCCAAGGACCCTCATGCAGCAGCATATGCTTACCTTGAGATTATGTGCCTCCAAATTACATTAATTGATGAGCGGCAATGTCACTAATCACTATAACTTCAATGTATATCTGCGATCTTCTTTCTTATATATAAATTAGAAAAGAAAGATATTGGACAGTATAATACATCAATACCGGACAACCTAAGCTCAGCTATGTCAGTATGAATATTCATGGTACTTACCAATGTACCAAAACAAACGGATATTATTCACACTTAATGACATAGGACACAATTCCAACAATTGAAGCACAACCTGGTTGCCTAATTCTAGTTCATTGAATTTTTGTACTCTCAGCTGAAGCAGAATCTCAAGGCGACTTAACAAAAGGGTCTGATTAAATTCCCTCATCAACACCAGACAAAATATCATGCTAAGCCATTTTCTGAATAGATTGCAAACAGAATCCGCTTTGAGAAGTAATATTGATTTAAAATAGATAAATATCCACAGAAAATAAAAAAGAGTTGACTAAATTTACACTTTCTTATTCTATTCTCTAATTCTCTGACTGACAGTGACAACTGACAAGAGTTTATAAAAAGCAACACACACACAAAGCCGCACAAGCGAAAATCATGAATATGGCATTAAGCAGACACACAATCACAGAAAATCCCTGAAAATTGACATATAACAACACCTCAGAATAATCTGAACACATAAACAACAATCTATAAACGATAACCAAATACATGATTGGAATTTTTCCCAAAATGAAAGTAGTGCAAATGATGGAAAACGAACAGTTTTCAGTAATCGCGATGGTGATCCTATGTATATGATGGGGCAGAAATGGGTGGAAACTCAAAGTACCTGACAAAAGCTGAGTTTGAGGATTCTTCACCAGAGTGATCGAGCTCGATAAAGTGGCCATTTCTTAGAAACTTGAGGCAGCTGATTCAGAGAAAGAGAGGGTGGAAAGTGTAGAAACTGGAAATGAGGAAAACCAAACAGAAAACAGATTTATTTTCTAACTTGGCTTTTCTTCGATAATATCGAGCTCTCGTTGTGTCCTTTATTTTGTTTTTTTGTTTTTTCTGTTCTTTTCATTTGCTATAATTTCTCCGTCGATTCCTATGATCAAAATTAAGGGCTGGCATCAAGTTTAAGTTGGGCTGAGAAAATGGGTCTATGGGTTAGCCTTAGCCCAATATAACCTTTTTTACTGTAAAACAAGCTTAAAATGTAATTTCATACCATTATAAAGACAATTTTCAATTTTTTAAAAATAAATATATAAAAATTCATTTTTCTTTGGTTATATGACAAAAGTTGGGCTGCGAAATTGGGCCTATGGGTTAGCCTTGGCCCAATATAACAAAAGTTGGGCTGCGAAATTGGTCCTATGGGTTAGCCTTGGCCCAATATAACTTTTTTTTGGGTTTGTCTTTGTTCAGAGCCCAGAATTTTCAATTTTCATTTCATTTTTAATTAAAAATGTTTAACTTTCAAACACACTTAAAAAAAAAAAAACTAACTTACGAGTTACGGGTAAAGTCCAAACTTTGAAATTGAGTACTAGTCAACGTTTGAATAAGTACAATGGGGTTGTGAACTTGACGGCTTGACCCACGTTAAAGTGTTATCAGAATTTAAATTTAACCGAGTTAAAATAAAATATTTTTTATTTTTTGACATATTTTTGTATTCTTTTATTTTTTTTATTTTTTGACATATTTTTGTATTCTTTTATTTATGTATTTTATATAAAAAATTAATTATTTTGACACATATTAAATAATTTAATTTTTTTATATTTTTTAATAATATCAAAATCAAAAATTTGTTATACTTTATACTCTAAATAAAAAGTTTTTTTTTCATTTTTATCCTACTCATATAAATAAGGTAAAATAACAACCTCCTTTTTATATGCTAATGCAATTATGAATATCATCCTATGTTTCACAAAAGAATAAAAATAAATATGTAGTTATCACATTTAATGAAATATGGATTTCAGACACTAAGGGTGTGTTTGGATGGGGTATTTGTAGAGTGTAATGTATTTGTAGAGTGTAATTGAAATACTAATTTTGAATTACCTTGTTTGTGTAATTTTTTAAGGTATTTTTAAAATTCAAGTGTATTCTTATAGTGACTTTCAAAGTCTCAATATAGTGTATTTCAAATTCACTCAAAATAGAGTGTATTTCAAATTCACTCTATCAACCCTCTTTCTTTCTCCCCCAACACCCCCACCCAACTCCCAATTTTTTTTTACTGATTTTTCTTATATTAAAGCATTTCAAAAAATGATGCAGAGTGGTGATGAAGGAATTTGCTAAGAAGCTAGAGAAACTACCAGAGGATCTGCTAGACTTATTATGTGAGAATCTTAGACTAGAAAAATGGTACCTCAAAGAGGCTTTCTATGGATCAAAGAGACCAAATTTTGGACTATATTTTTTTTTTCTTATATTTTTCTTTTATTGATTAAAGAATGTGATTTGAATGGATTTTGTAATGTTTATCAATAGTTTTGAATATTGGTGTTAAATTACTCTTTTTATAATAGAGTGTATCCAAACAAGGTATTTTATAAATACATGTATTTGAAATGCTGCATTTCAAATACATGTATTTGAAATACACAATAATTTGGCAAATACCTCATCCAAACACAACCTAAAGGTATGTAATAAATTATAAGAAGATCATGCAGGTTTCTCCTAACCAACCTTGAATCAAATTAGTGGCTCCATAATAAAATAGCAGAAGGAAAGGAACGCTTTGTCCACGCCAGCATAGGGCTTATTTAATATTTGGAAGTGCGAATAGGAATAGAGATGTGACGTAATGGTTCACAATTTACATTGCATACGTATAAATGTATAATCAGGTAATATTTTTCAACGAGTAATGCTATGTAACATTTTGATTTCTGAACATAAAGTAATATGAACGTGAAGACCTACGTCTGCCGACCCATAAAGTCAACATGTAATAAAATAAGACTAAAATTTTTTTTTAGTTTTTAGAAAATGTAACTGTTGGCAAATTCATCTTTTAAAAATTTTTTAGTGACAAATTGGTTATTAAATTATTATTTTGCCTGATAAATTAGTCATCTGGTACATTAATGAGAAAAGTTATAGACTCTACAGACCCTTTTCTTAAATTTTTTTTCACTGATTTTACCTAGTTCTTATTTTCTCATTTCAAATTCTCATTTTCTTTTCACTAATCTTGTCTATCAAAAAATTAATTTGTCAATAAAATAATAATTTAAAGATGAATTTATCATAAAAAATTTTAAAAGACAAATTGCTAGTTATTATATTTTTCAAAAATTAAAAAAATGTTTTACTCATAAAATAAACGAATCTAACTTGTGGGAGCCATCAATCAATCACCCATAACAGAGAAAACGTACTTAGTGTTACTGTTATGTCATGTCGTATTCTGGGTCCTCTCTCCTAGTTGTATTGTAGCCCTGCTTTCCAGCGGTTCTCATTTGGCCCAGCCATCAGCTAATCACCTCCGTTCATTTAATGCTCAATTAAGAATGTACTTGCTTCAAACTCACACTTCTCATTACTCCTTGATAATACTACATGCACATGTTTAAAATTAAGTCATCAAATAAAAGAAAAGCTCAATTTTTAAACTAAAATATATGGGGTGGAAATTCAAATCTAAAATCCCAATTTTAAAAAAGATTACTATAAGTAATTGTATTATGTATGTTTTCAAGCATAATTCTATGGTATGATGACATTTTATGCTATTTTACATATTTATTTGATACCCATGATGTTGCACTTGCAGAGGATCATATTGTCTCAAATCATTATTGTAATTTCCCAACCTTAAACATTCTTCCTTCAAAACATCACCAATATTTTAAAATAAAAATATAAGAAGAACGAGTGAACTATGTTAGGTAATGGTTGTGGGTCAATGGTCATATCTTCTCCAAGACAAGAGAGGTCATCTCATTGGATGTTGATTTCTGTGGGCCATCCCATGTGCATGATGTTCATATTATTTGGGCCTACCATGTTATTTAGTTTTCGCAACGAAGCTGAAAATTATGCTGACAAAAGTAAACGGACGGGTGTGTACAGCAGAATTCACACCCAAGACAAGAACAAGAAGTAAGAACAATTTTAGTCGAAGATGTTAGTTTCATTAATTTCCTTAATTATTACTTCTCTTCAAAAACTTAATCAAGATTACATTTTTATGAGGAGTTTGACAACTGGTTCATATAACTGTTTAAGTTAAACTAGTTTTATAAATTTTGTATTAGTTTTAATTAATCTATTGTATTAGTAATTGGGCTAAAATAACACCAACAGGGATATGCAGTGAATCAATTAATTAATTAATCCTTCTGATACAGTAGTTGTATTTTGTTTAATATGTGTTTAACCATGAACAATTCCTTTGTCAATTGAGGGAGCTTTTGTACAAAAGCAGAAAAAAGATGCTCAAGTTGTTCACGTTTTCACGTGAATTTGACCCTTCTCTCTTCTCGTCTAGAGTTTAAGAAATTAAGAGATGCAAGTGGAATTAAAAAATAAATAAAATTGAGGCATATCTTATCACACGTTTAGATATAAGAAACAAAAGTGTAGAAAAAAGAATGGCAATGTAAACATGACTCTCTCTCTCTTACCATATTTGCTCCATTAATTGCTCAACCAAAGTCATATGATGTTGAAATATGAAATATGGACACAAAAGAGTGTTGGAATATTTTATATTTTTTTTCTTCATCCCCAAAATTATATCTTGCCCAATTCTTAGATATACATTAATTATGATGTTTTATTATTCTTTCTTACTATTTTGATTAACTATGGTTTTAAACAACTGGTGATATATAATTCAGCTGGCCCCTAATCCTATTTTTATATTGAATCTTGTAATAAAATGAGGACTTTTCATATTGGATAGGTTTCTGCAAAAATCAAAATGCAATGAACGAAGGAAGAATGATGGAAAAAATATATGGTAAAGTGATACATATCTAAAATCTAAAGTCTAAAATAAACATGTTATGTGTCTTTAGTTTTTTGTTCATCTTCTTTCAATTTTTTTTTTCAGTTTTATATTTAGTAACTATTAATATCCTATAATAGAAGTGTACTGTGTGCATATATATATATAAAGAAATTCTAAAATTGTTTGCGTACGCAATGGATGCCTGAGAATTACTCTAAAACCTACTTAATAGTAACAAATAATAAAAAAAAAAAAAAAAAATGCATATCTTTAATCAGAGACCTTCTAATGGTCTATCACCTTGTTACTTTCTGTGTAGATCAAGCTGAACGAGTTAAACTAGAGTTTGAATCAACACAAATTTGCCTTGTAATTAAACTAATCAATCTTTATGTTATTTTATTTTTACCAAGGTTCATTTTCAAACGTTATGTAAGTGTATATTTATTTTTTATGACAATTATTAGGGCTGTGAAAAGGTTACATAAATATGTAACAAAAGTATACCATAAAAAGTATTAATTAGGTTTATAAACTTGTTAATTTTATGTTCAAACTCAAAGTATAAATATATATTTTATTAATATATATAATATAAAGTGCAATTTTTTTTAATATTATTGGATAGATAAATTTTTTTTTTTGTCGTTCGAGAATATGATACTATGATATGTCAACCTCATGGGAGATCCATGATCCAAATATATTGCATGTGCTATCTCTTTATTTTTCATTGGTTTTCAGAGAAAAAAAATTATAATTCTCAAATTGACAATTTGTCATATTTTAAATAAAGACAATAGGGAAAAATGAGGTAAAGAAGGACAAGAGCCGTCCAAATGCATTAAAGAAGAAGTCAAACGAACAAAGTGTATAATAAAGCTAATTAATTCATTTTTAAAATTAATAAAAAGAAGAACTTTGATTTATGAAATAAAGATATTAGACATCAATGTTGTTTTCAAATTTCAAGCATATAACTAACTTTTAAAGTGCTCTATTTTTTTTTTCTTCATATAATTACTTAGAGGATATCGCTATCTCCACGTTGTTTGTAATTTTGTTGCACATAAAAGCCAACAAAGGAAAAAGAAGACCAATTTAGAGTGGCAACTTTTCTCATGGCCCATAGAGAATAGCACATATAGTTTGTGTGTGTAATGCTAATTCCCAAGAACTTGTCAGCTTTCGCCACTAAGGAACCTTATTTTCATTTATTTGTTGGTCAAATGTTTTATGATTCAATTGTTAAATGCCCGATGTCCCTCATCAAGGTAGCCTATTTAACACCATAGGATGGATTGTATGTATTTATCTCAAAAAAAAGAAAAAGAAACGACGTCAAGAAGTAATTTAATGTCATGGGTTTATTGTCAGCAATTAAAACCCTTTTGGTGTCAATTCCTTTCTTTTTTTGGTAACCGATTATCAATGACCAATTAACTCATAAATATTAGCATTTTCCTTTTTTCTTCGTATAGAAAAATATAAAAGTCAAATTTTGGAAAGTGATAAGATGATACGATACAGAATGAACGCGGAATAGAATGTTGTTTGTCTGTCTGATTTTTTATTGAAAAACTCACATTCGTTCGTTTAAGATTATTTTTGTTTTATTATTATAGAATATATTAATGCATTTTTTTCTTCTTTATCTCCCTCTTTAAGTACACGAAGAGTATAAAATTTATAACATTAAACTCTTTAATTTTTATAACTAAAAAATATACCATTAGAATCATAAGTTATTGATTATGTAAATATTTTAATAATATGTATAATTATTTATTTAATAATTAATTATTACGTTAAAATATAAACATAATAATCATATATATATAAATACGGAGATTCTATGATACTACGTAAATATGTCATACTACACTGACGTGGCAAACATACATAATTTTTATATTTTATTATATATAAAATATAATTTATTTAATTTTTTAAACAAACTTAAAAACAGTTAATTTGTACATATGTCATTCATTTATTGGTTATTCTTATGTAGTATGACATATTATATAAATACTAAAAGTATCTAAGAAATCTCTATATAAATAATATAATTATATAATATTAAATTATATTATCTGCCTAATTAAAAATAAAGTGCATAATATATTTTATGTGTCTTTTCTTCTTAAGTTGTAGAACTCGAAGATAATATTCCTGACTTTACATATACGTGAAAAAGTGGAAAAAAAAAATTATTTTATGCTAGGCGGCAATCCACACATTTTTTTTAGTTTATTTCTGACAATAAAAGGTCCCGACATAAGGACAGTACTACTGACTGTGGAGTTTCTTTCTTTTTTCGGCCATGACGGGGGAATTTAGATGACTCCCTGCAAATCTCCCTTGATTAATGGCATAATGCAAGTTTAGTCAACGCGGTTGGAACTTTTTTATCTTTTTCTCTTTGGGTTAATTAAGACGTAGAAAACCGTGGACATTTGGATTTCTTAAAATATACTTACGAAAACCGTTCATACGAGAAAAAAATAAAATAAATAAATAAATAAACAAAAATTTTATGATATTATATAAGTATGTTATATTATATTGATGTGGTAAATATACATAATTTTTATATTTTATTATATATAAAATATAATTTATTTAATTTTTTAAACAAATTTAAAAATAATTAATTTATATACATATACATATCATTCATTTATTAATTATTTTTATGTAATATGACATACTACATAAATACTAAAACTATCCGAGAAACCTCCATAAATAAAACATCGAAATTTATTTCTTTCATCCTACTGGAACCGTTTGAACTGCATTCGAGTCTGCGACTACTTCAGCACCACCAACCAGGAGCTTTCTGAAGATCCATTTGCCAATAAATGCACGCGCCTGTGACCATTTCTTTGTCTTTTCGAAAGGAACCTAGATGATATGATTTAAGGCAGATCTCTCCGTCTTTTTCAGCAGGGGCACGGAGATTTTAAGCTTGCATTTTTTTTTCGAGAACCCATTTCTCAGTTTTGTTCGTGCTCCTCCTGCGTGGCCGTGTTTTTTTCTTTTTCTATGGCTATCTCAAAGTTCAAAATGTTGCTCCTTTATCTATTCTCTTGGGTTTGCTTTGGAGTTTTGGCTATGGCGGCAACTGAAAGTAGCAGCAGTTCTAGAGAGCTTGATCAGACACCCACATGGGCTGTTGCTGCTGTCTGTACTGTTTTCATCTTAATATCCTTTGCCCTGGAAAAGAGTCTTCACAAAGTGGGAACGGTACGATGTGAATGAAACCATTGTAATGAGTAGTAAGCTTTTTCTTGTGCGTTTTTCTATGAAGTTTAACTGCCCCTTTAACATGGGTTTTCTTCTTCCCTTCAACACTCTGGTGAAAGTAACGTAATGAGTTGCCACTCTTAATTTGACCCAGAACAGAGTTTTTTCCCCCCTCCGATGCTCTGTTTATTCCCTTTTTAATTCCCACATTTAATTGCTCTCAAATTGATTTTTTTTCCCCCTTTTATTTCTATTGCTCTGTTTAGTTCTATGAATTAGCTATGATATTGCGTACATTGTTTGTTCTGGGTTTGCTGTTCTTTATATTTTTCCTCAAAAATTTCGGTTTAACAGATTTAATATACTTAGCTGTGAATTGCAGTCCATTTCCTATTTCCGTGGATTTCTCTTTTTTAACGCCAATTGCAGGTTTTCAGATTATTTGATAATTCTGTTTCTCTTTTGTTCAAACTCTGGTACAATAATTTAAATCTTAGAAGCACAAGGTTGAGGGTTTGGTCTACTTGGTTGAGAACTACAGATCTTGGTTAATTGCATGATGCTTGCTTATTGTGACTTTCTTGTCAATTCTGTCCCTTATCCGGTGAAATGTTCTTCCAGTTTCTACATGACAGGCACAAGAGAGCTCTGCTTGAAGCTCTGGAAAAGGTCAAAGCTGGTAAGAACTTAATCTAAGACTGCTGGTTACTGGAATTTTTAAGCTGTTGTACAGGCCTTTCTTCAGTTAACTTTCTTTTAGTGTCTTTGTCAACTTTTGAGCTTTCTATTTGTGGAACAAAATTATCTGACATATGTTTGACTATTGTTGAATTTTTTGCAGAGCTGATGATTTTAGGTTTCCTTTCGCTGCTCCTGACTTTTGGGCAAAACTACATTCTCAGAATATGTCTTTCTGAAAAGCTTGCAGACAAGATGTTGCCATGTCCAAACTCAAGTAGTAAACAGGAACATCGTAGGAAACTTCTGTTTTATGAGCGTAGAAGTTTAGCAGCGGAATCTGACTCTTATAAATGCAAAGAGGTAAGCAATCAGCTTTGGTTTCTGAAAGGCAAACACCTTAACTTTTAGATTTTATAGGTATATAAAATTATGGAGTATTGTCTGACTCGCTTGAGATTTGAGATTTGTCTCGTTCAAAGCACCATCCTTAGGTGTAGCTTGGCAAAACTAAAACAAATGCTTGTCCAGTACTTTCAAGAGTACTTTAGACAAACATGTTGTAGAAAGATTTTATATTTCACAGGGCTTATTTAGGTTTTTCTTTTCGTTTTGGTTTTTTGTTTTTTTGGTTGTTCTGAATTCAAGTCATCCTTCTTCAAATGCTTATCTTGTGCAATTGCCATGTCTTCTTGTTTACTATATTGGCCAATTGATTTTCCCTATTATTTCAGTAAAATATCAAAGGTTGCTTTCTTCACTGCCCGACTCATAATTTATAATTTTGTTGTTCACAAATAGTTTCTTATCTAATTGTTGTTTTTAATAGGGACATGAGCCTCTTATATCTATCAATGGATTGCACCAGTTACACATCCTCATATTCTTCTTAGCAGTCCTTCATGTGTTATACAGTGCTGTCACTATGCTGCTTGGGAGGCTAAAGGTCCGCTTGTCCGTTATTTTTGTTTATATTTCACTTGTTTTGCCAAATCTGTGGTATTAAGGATAATGGATTGGTACTCACCATATACTTCTCTATTGTTTTGAAAGCCATAATGTCTGGATAGTTTGTTTGAGATTATGTCTTTAGTCGATGAACCTTAAGTTAATGCAACCGAATCGGGGTTTAGCACTATAACATTATCTAACCCCAGTTGAAAATAATGAAGGCTTGAATACTCCCAGTCTCAGTTCATGGATTTGACTCGCTATATTTTTTGTTTTATAATTCCCTTATTTCTTCAATTGAGAGGGAAAATTTATGTAGTTTTGGTTCAAATTTAAGGTTTGTTTGCACATATTTGTGGGTTTTAGGGCTGGCATAACAGGGAACTAGAACATAGCGTGCATAAGCTGTACAAGACAATATAATGAAAACCTTATGCCAAGACCAGTTTGATGTACCATTTCCAATGAGAAATTAAGATGTCTAAGATAACAGATTTGCCCTAGAAACCAATCCCAATTGTCAGGATTGGAGTCTTCATTGTGGCTACTTAATGAAAAGATGGTGAAGGATAGGGAATGTAACCAGATTATTGCTCCCATAATCCTACTCTGGGTCGTTATCTGACTATAACTGGATCTGTCCAAAAATTCTTTGGCAGCACCATTTCTTCTTCTGTTCTTTTGGAAAGCCAGAGTAGATGAACCAGTTGAATACCTGTTCCAAGATAATCGATAGTTGCTACTTATCGTCATAATAAAGTGAGTTAAATTTACAGAATGATAATGTTGATTGGAAAGTTCCTTTGTGCAGATTCGTGGCTGGAAGGCCTGGGAGCAGGAGACTTCATCTCATGGATACGAGTTTTCTACTGGTATCATGTCCAACATTGCACATAAGCATTTTTCTTGTTCTGGAATGAAATCACTAGCTCTTCAGTTCTACCAGTAACTTTACCAATTTTAATTTGAGATGCTGCCATGTAAAAATTCAAGCCTGCATTAAATTTGTGCGTGCAGATACTTCAAGATTCAGGCTTACTCATGAAACATCATTTGTGAAAGCTCATACCAGTTTTTGGACTAGGATTCCAATCTTCTTCTATATTGTAAGACCCATTTCATTAACCTCTAATTCTTCACTTTCATTTGCTTATCTGGGCTAGAAGATTTAATTTTATTGCAAAGAAATATGGTACTTTGTGACATTGTTCGAGATATCGGTCACATAAATTTGGTAGTGAAGTAGAATAGGAAATGGAACAAATGCCGCAAATTTTGTATGCTATCATCAGTCCTATTTATCCTGTTCTAATTACTTCAATGTTTCATTCTCTTTTTAAACTTCAATCATGTATCATCTCTTTATTTTCCAACTGCAGGGCTGCTTCTTTCGCCAGTTTTATAGATCTGTGCGTACGGCTGATTACCTGGCTTTGCGCAATGGATTCATCACTGTGAGTCCTTTACTCCAAAGCATGTTTTAATACTGGATTTACAATCCTTTTCTGACACTGCTTTACGTATAGGTTCACCTTTCTCCTGGAAGTAAATTTAACTTCCAAAAGTATATTAAAAGATCGTTAGAAGATGACTTCAAAGTGGTTGTGGGAATTAGGTAATAATCTTTTTTTACATAATGTGTTGTTTTGTATATTTATTATGTGTATTTCCTGTTACAACTAGTTTGGGACATGTTATTTATTCCTTCTTTTGTGCTCACTCTGGTTTGCTATCTTCTTTGCAGTCCTGTCCTGTGGGCATCATTTATAATTTTCCTGCTCATAAGTGTTAATGGTGAGCAAGTGTTTTCTTAGAGAAGTTCTATAGAAATTTATTAATTCAACTAAAGAATAACATTATTTTAATTTTATATAATTTCCAGGATGGCATACAGTGATGTGGGCCTCAGTAATCCCCGTCTTTGTAAGTAGTCTGTTCTCTCTATAAAATTTTGCAGATTGTTTGAGACATAAATTATAAACCATTCAATTGGTTGCAGATAATCCTTGCTGTTGGAACAAAACTGCAAGCAATATTGACAAGGATGGCTCTTGAAATCACAGAAAGACATGCAGTTGTCCAAGGCATTCCTCTTGTTCAAGGCTCAGACAGATACTTTTGGTTTGGTCGACCACAGTTAGTTCTTCATCTTATCCATTTTGCATTGTTCCAGGTATTCAACGGGTTACCTTTTAGCTGGTTCTAGAGCAAATGTTTCTTATTTATAAAACAGATAGAAGATGTAAAACATTTTTGAGATTTAAAGTCCAAAGCAGCCTTATTTCAGGCAAATGAGCATTGCTAATGATCCAAAACAGTACTTATGTGGCTTCTAGAATTTAGCAGAAAACTTGAGTTGAATTTTTTTTTTTCTGGTCACTTGTGTTTTGAAATTCTTGAATTATGATTTATGGGATTGAAGTTAAGATATCTGCTATTAATAAATGTTGTAAAATTGCCTATATGTTAGCCTTCGTACTAAAGGGAATTAAATTATTTAATTTTAAAGTTTCCCTTTGTTCAAGTCAGTAACTAATCTTTCTTCTTATGCCTGCAGAATGCATTCCAAATAACATATTTCTTGTGGATATGGGTAATGAACCATCTTCATCACCTTAAACTTGAATTATTATCAATTTCTCTCTGTTGTCTATATACATCATGGTCAATGCCCAAATAATGGATGAAGAATTTCTTTATTTGCAGTATTGTTTTGGGCTGAAAAATTGCTTCCATGCTGACTACAAGCTTGCAATACTGAAAGTTGCTTTAGGGTAAGCCTTTTGATATGCAATTCTCTATCTGCAATAAAGTGGCCTAATCTAATTATACATAGCATACTTTAATATAATTAGTGCTTTTACAAGTAATCATGGTTGAGGCTATCGTTGATAATACCCTTAACCAATCTGATGATTTCTCATGGGATTTGCAGGCTTTTTGTGCTATGCCTCTGCAGCTACATCACCCTTCCATTGTATGCTCTTGTAACTCAGGTACCTACATTTTTTCTTTTATTTCCTCACTTTCTGCCATTCTGCACGTTCTGATTCCACTAAAGCTTTTCGGCTGGTATAAACATATGCAAGACCAATCCTACACGTTTCTTCTATCAGAAAATGGATTGTAGGGGGGAGAAAGGGGACTAATTGTAGTGTGTAGAGTAAAAATGACGAAATTCTAATTGATGCTACTGATATCTTAAGCATGAACCGGCCATGAACATGACTGTCAAAAACTATTCTAGACTTCTAGTCAACCATCCTTGAATATATTGATTTTCAGACATGCTTTTTGCTGTACATGGTAAAAGTATGCTGCATTAATAGGTAACCTTATCCCCCTTTTTTTTTAAATGTTTTTTTATTATGCCTAACCTCCTACAAGTTACCTAGACTCTTCACCACTATACCATACTTGGGGTTTGTTTGGGAGTTAAAATTGGGGGGAAAGGAGAGGAAATGAAATGAGTAAATGTATCTATCCCCTTGTTTGGGAGTTCAAGATTAAAAAAAGAAAGGAAACTAAGGAGTAATCTCAAACCCTTGCATTCCTTTTTTATCTCACTTTTGTGTTCCCTCAATTTGGGGGGTTTGGAGAGAAAAAAGAGTAGTTTACTATTATACCTTTATTTATTTCTTCAAATTCTTTTTCAAACACTATTTAGATAACATTATTAAATTTTATATTAAATATATTTACTTTATAAATAAAGGATAAATTTGTAAAATTATAAATTTTTATTTATTTTCTTTCCTTTTCTCTCATTTTGTTTATTTTAATCATCCAAACAAAGGGGAGGAAAAGCCCTCCCTTTCCCTTCCCTTCCCTTCCTTTCCTTCTCTTTCCCTCTCTTTTCTCTCCCCTCACTTCAAACTCCCAAACAAAGCCCTAGTGGCTTACCTTATCCATTGTTTTGTTCTCTTTGAAGTGCAAATTGGATGTAAAAGGAGAGTATTTGACTAGTATGATGGTAAACACTTGCAGATGGGTTCAACGATGAAGAAGTCAATATTTGATGAACAAACATCCAAGGCCTTAAAGAATTGGCGTAATGCTGCAAAAAAGAAGCTTGGAGGAAAATTAGGGGGAAAGTCCCCTACTCGAACTCTGGATGGGAGCACCATTGGTACATCAATGCGTTCCTCCACTGGACAAACACTGCACCGTTTCAAAACCACTGGTCACTCAACACGCATACCAACCTACGAGGACCAGGAGGATTCTGATCTCGAAGCTGATCCTCTCACTCCCACATCATCAACAACCAACTTGGTTGTAACAGTGGATCATGATGAGCAACAAACACAAGAAAATCAACCCAACATTATGGGAGGAAACAACAATGGAGGTGACTTCACATTTGTCAAGCCTAATTTACATGCTGAAAGACCATGATATAATAGTATAGTAGATGATTTTTCACATATATCATTACGTTTTTTTTTGGAGGGGTTTTTTAAATTTGGAAATCGAGTGTGTCATTTTTGTACATCAGGGTTCTTGTTCATATATCACTTGCCCATAATGGAAACTTCAACTTTACGCGGAACCTTGCTTTAATCCTTGTTACTTTCTTGGTCCAAAAAAAAATATATCCTTGTTCATCCATGTTTGAGGAAAGTCTTACAAGGGACAAGTAGGGACAGCGGAATGTTGTATAAAGGTATCCATGAAAGCCAATGAAATGTGCTTTTTTGTGAAAGATGGTATCTTGCATGTATAATATACATTTGCCCATTTTGCCAAATCTCCTCACAGGAAAGTGTAGATGAAACCCATGAAATGGGGAATGAATGGGCAGCAAATATATTGCAGATCTAATGCCACTATGCCAGTTCAGCAAAAGTTTTTTGATCTGCCTTACAAAATTCAATTTATTAATAGTGTATTGATTTTTTAAAACCCACTCTTAATTTATTCATACTATACTCTTTTAAGATGTTAACATGCACTTTAGAAGATCCATGTAAATTTTTTTCTTAAAAAAAATAGGATAAGTTAATTTATTGTCATAAAAGTTGTAGTTAGATTTCTGTTTTGTGCTATTGGCAGGCCAAATCATGCGCTGAAAGATTCAATTAAGATATTATTTAAAGGTCAATGTGCACTAGTTTAGTTGTGTAGCAATTTATTATTTTAATTAGTATTAATCGCTTCAGTATCTTCTCCATGTGCAGGATCAACAAAACGTCCTTGTTTATGTTGCATACATTTGTTTCCCCCATAATATTGCACACATAATGGGAAACCCAAAAATTAGAAAAGTAAGGTGAGATTATCATGAGTTGGCACTGAGTTTACTTGACCATCGGGGTAGGTTAACTAAAATGGTTTGGTCTACTTAATTGAAAACAACATAAAACTTTTGGGGTTAAACAACTTTATTTTTTTTATACTATAGAGATATATTTCATTGGCCTATATGGCCTTATCATTACACAAGAACTCTAGTTCTAGCAAGAAGAGAAATTTTGGATAAATTTAAGTGTTTTGAAAAATTGGTGGGTAAGGAAGAGCTCCTCTTGCTTGGGATGTGATACCTCTTAAAATTGCCAATATGGCCTCCCATGAAGGATATTATTGATCGCACTATCAATGTGTTGGACGATTTGCCTCTTCTGTCTGCTCTGACAAGGATGCTTTGCTTCCTGTTTCATCTGTTCAATGAAAAGTGAGTAACCTTTTTAACATATTAGTTGACAACTTGATCCATAATGCAGAAAATGGAACAGAAAATAAACAGATAGCTCTAGATAATAAATTTGATGTTGGTGTTATTTTACAACTTAGGGACACATTATATGGATAGAGTCGCAAAAATGACACCTTTTTTGCAGTGTCACACTCCGAGGGCTAGATGGAGAAAGAAGGGCAAGGATGAGGTTAGCTTTAATCTTTATCGATCATTGAATTGGAGGTTGAAACATAGCCATTGTTGAAAAAGAATTGGGATGGGACCCTATTGGGTCAGACACAAGCACGTGTTGAATAAGGCTCGGTGGCTCACTCACCCAAGTGGGAAAAGCCTATAGCTTTCGAAATGCGCACTCTGCTTTGAGTGCACATAGACATAGTATATATATATATATATATATGCAATATGCATTCTCTTCCACTTCTCCATTTTCTCTCTTGTCACTACATAGCAGTTTCGGTATTTTATAGGACCATAAAATGAAGATATAAGAAGAACCCTTTTGGGACATTATCATAAGATATCAAGTCCAATCATCATTAAAGTCATTTCCAATTGAGAAAAGGGAAAAGAAGGGCTGTAATGGGAGAACGAATTCAGCTAAACAAAAGGGCTCAATTCGTCTTAGGATGGGACATCTTGTGGTTCACCCAAGTCACTGCTGAAATTATTTTCTTTGAATCTATGCTGACTACTATGTGTGACTTAAAGTTGATGGTACTTTTAGGTATCTCTGAATAACTTAGCCCAAAATAGTAAAATTTACTAGTTTTATGATGATCGGTAGTAGTTACTTGAAGACTTGCAGTCAAAAAGTAGTTCTTTTACGCTCATATCATATTATTTCTCTCAATGAAAATTAATTTCATTTTTCTTATGTTTTTGACATCCATCCATATTTTGCCAACTCATTAGAATGAAACAATGATAGTTGAGTAATATATAATAAGCAAAATGGGGCCAATAATGTAGATCATTTAAAGGGTATGCAGAAAAAAGAAAGGGTAAGGATTCAGGAGCACTCAGTTGCTTTTGTTTTCTTCCAAGAAACAGGAAATGAAAATAAAAGGGCCACTTGTTGCTATTCTTGGTTATGTTTGAATTGTCAACAAAACCTGCCTCTGGTTTTGAACGCCTGTGCTGTAAGTTGATAACACAATCAAAGTCGGTAAGATGCCGCAGCAGACACGAAACTAATAAACTTAAGTGGTAGTGGGACAATTGGCTTTAAATTTGATTTCTTTTACCGGTATTCCTATTTACTTAGAATCTAAAATGGTCCCAGTTGAGAATCACCTTTCCATTTGATGGGTTTGAAACCCAATTCTTTGGTTAGGAATAATGACTTCCAAGACTCGTAGTCTAATCTAATGCTACTTTTCTCAATTTTGCTTTTTTTCTTTTTGTTGAGATATTCTCAAGTTTACTTTTAAATGCCAAATTTATAGAGATAATAAATCAATGCAAATAACTTTACATATATAAAAAATTTAACCATTCACTCTTAACATAAAACTATATAGTTTTCAAGAGAACATTCGATAATTAAAGACTAAAGATTCCATCGTAAGGGGTAAATTTTTCATTAAAAAATGAGGTAGACTTTCTTCAATTGTATAAAAAAAATTATTCTCTTTTTCTTCGTCTTAATCTCCTGTTTAGAATAGAAACGAGATATTGATATGCCAAAAAAGTCTATTTTTCTAGTATGTTCTAGTCCTAGTGAAATCTTTTAACTATTGTTTTTCTTCTTTACCTAATAGGGACTTGTAAATATATTTACCACTTAAAAACCAAAAACAATTTAAAGAGATGAATAAGGATAAAGGAAGAAGAGACAAGGGGAAAACCTGCCAAAATATCAAACAAGACAAATGAAGAAAATTACGAAATTAAATTTGTGTCGAAGTAATTAAAGGGTGATAAGAAGATAAGGTTAGCATGCAAGTGATGCAAGTAAGTTAAAAAGCAGAACTAAACAGAACTTGGGCCAAGGCCATGGCCATGGCCACGGCCCCACCCACTCTGTCTCTCTCTACCTACCAGCAAGTAGTACCAGCTACTGAACTAACAGCTAGCTGGCTAGTTCATTTCATTTCACCTCTCTCTCTCTCTTCAAACAAAGTCTTTTGAAGTCACTTAAGTCAAATCTTCCCCTCATCAACCTTATCCTCTATCCCATTCACTCTTCTTATTTGCCCCTTTATAAATCTCCGCCAACTGAAACCTTCTTCTCTCAACTATAAGTACCTGCCTCAATTAATTAGCCTTCCAACTTCACCCAAAGGCACCAAAACCTTTCCTTTCTCTCTTTCTCTGTTTTACCTTCAAGATTGTCAGACACTTTTCCACAAATAGATGACTCGCACACTTAGAATTCTCAAAACCGTAGACAACGCTACGGTGGCAGCGCCGCCGCCGGAGGCCGTTGCCTTAGAATCGGACTTCGTGGTGATTCTAGCTGCTCTGCTCTGCGCTCTCATATGCGTGGTGGGTCTCATCGCCGTCGCACGCTGCGCGTGGCTCCGACGCGGGGCCGGCCCCGGTTCTTCCCCGAGGCAAGCGTTGGCCAACAAGGGGCTGAAGAAGAAGGTGCTCCAATCGCTACCTAAATTCACTTACATCGATAGCAATTCGAACAAATGGGTGGCTACGTCGGAGTGTGCGATTTGCTTGGCGGAGTTCGCCGAAGGAGACGAGATCCGGGTGCTGCCGCAGTGTGGCCACGGGTTCCACGTGAATTGCATAGATACATGGCTTGGGTCCCATTCTTCGTGCCCATCTTGTCGGCAGATTCTGGCGGTGACGAGGTGCCAGAAGTGCGGCCAGTATCCGGCGATTGGCGGCGAAGGAGGTGACGGAGCTACCAGAATTTCTGTTACTGAAACAGAATTGAAATCTGGCGAAGAGCGCAATGCTGCCGCTAATAGTAGTGTTAGTAACGGTATTACCGCTAGCGTCGACTATCACGCTCACGGTGTTAATAATGGTTTCTTGCCTTAACATACCGGCTCTGCTTTTACCTTTTTGTATGTATTTGTAGGATTTTTTTTAAATTTTTTTTTTCTTGAAGTTGCTTGGAGAGAATCCAATGAAATTTGGGCAATTTTTCACTTTCCTCTCCTTCAATTTTTTCCTTCTACGAGCAATTATTTATAATCATTTTTTTTTACACAAACATTCAGTAAACTATGATATTGCCAAAAATATGAATCTAAATGGCTCATTTACTTCTCTAATTTCAACTCAAATTACATCAAACAAGCAATTTGCGAAAAATTGTGAATTTATGCTTATAAAAATATCATTACTCTATTTTTAGAGAAAGTTAAAATGATATGGAATTTGGACCTTGCTAATCAATTTAAAAGCGACAACAACGAACAGCAAAATCAAATCTGCTCATCATAGAGTTTGCAATTTTGTAAAGCACTAGTATTTTATTAAAGGAATAAAAGGCAACGCAATGTTTCAATTAAAATATCCGGAATATTCAAGTTACATGGTTCTTGTTAACATGATGATATTCAAATACATAAGTACATCTAACATTTTGTTGTTAATATGTCATGTCGTACTTTAATCACATCTAATTACAAATATATTAACAGCTGGCCACGCAAAGAGATATAATACATAGCTTGCATGTTAGCCAACCCCCCCCCTTTTTTTTTTTGTTATTGCTAAAAAATGCTTGTTAGCCAACCTACCAATCATTCAAACAAGCGGCGCAGTGGTTTTCTCCATTCTGAGTGTCTCTATTTGTTTTGGAGTTCTCCTTTTGGGTTTCTACGCAGCAAAAAGGTCCCAATTTTACGGTATTAAAAGATGGATTTTATTCTACCAACTTTTGATTTTAGTATTATCTTAAAAAAAATTTAAAATTGAGTCATTCAATATAAATTATATTCTCAAGTTGTTAATTGAATTTGAATTTAACATAATTAAAACAAAATATTATTTATTTTTTGATATTTACAATAGTATTAAAATTAAAAGTTCATTTTGTTTCAAACTCCTGTGCAACCTCGTACTAAAATTACATGGTAAGTACTTTGTGATTTGTACCGTAGCTGTCATTTGAATAAGAATCATGTTAATCATTTAGTCAAAGAGAATCATGAATAAGGCTTATTATTCAATGCTAATTGCTAAGTGCTAACCATTAATTATCTCTTGATTCCCAAGCTTCATCTTCAAGCTTGATTTCCACTACAAATTGATTCATTTTATTATTCAATGTTAAATGGTAACCATCGGTTTTAAAACTAAATCAAGCTTCATTTCAACCATCAAAACTTTAACATAAAGAAACACCCAAGACGAAGGGGCAAATTAAGATTAAAATAAAAGGGTTAAAGGGTTAAAGGGGGAAGATAAGACAAAAGAGGCACATAAAGGTAGAGTGCATGTGTTTATTTTTTGGAGGAAAAATAAAGGAAGAGATGCCCTTCGGCTTTATGGTCCTCTTCCGCATCTATCCTAATTCCCATCTACTGAAAATCTCTCTTCATGAGTTCTAACGCCGTTGATGCCCATCAAAAGCTGATAGTCTATGGCATCTTCTGCCTTTTGTTTTTGGTAGTTTATGTGTGAGGTGGGATCCACCCACCATTTATCTTCCTAGGTTATCTTATGCTACTCTCTCTCTCTCTCTCTCTCTCTCTCTCTATGGTCCATAGTTAGTGTGAACAACTCACCAGCAGCAAAGTTGAAAGTTGAAAAGCAATAGCCGATATTTTTTTCCCTGATCTTGAGGATACATGATTAGAAAGCACCAAGATTGCCACATATTACATTAACTTGTTCCTTTTAATAATAGCTGCTAGCTTCAAGCCATCTCTCTTGTAAAGTATACATCCAACTTGAGGATCCAATTACTTGCTACTTTACCTACTTTTTCCTACCTTTCCCATACCTTTTCTTTGGTACCTGACTTATCAGATCATGACATCTCTGGGGGCAACTTGTTCACTTGCATCTTCTCTATTTTTTTAGTTCTTTTCATAATAATATCTTCTCTATTGACTGTCTTAAGAAGTGGTAGTCAAATTTCAGAGTATGTTATCTTTTTAACTACCCAACCGACTATAGCAGTACTATTCCATCACACCTACCACAGGTAAGATTTGCAAATTAAGAACCACATACAAGGGCTTGTTATATATATATATATATATATATAAACTAGAACTTACAACATCTGATATTTAGATAACTTTCAAGTTTCTATAATAAATTCCAGTAAAATGCTGCCGTACACGATTTTTTTTCCTTCTTTTCAACTGGAAATCCATCAGAGGAATACCACCTGGTTTATGTATTTTGATGTGACCATGAGAAGTCTAGAGATGCCCTTTCATAACTTAAGGTAAAACTATGAACATGGTCGAACAATCAATTTTGAACAAAGGGAGATGCACCAGAAAATATGAGCTACCTAACTGTTTGAGAGGAGTGATTGATCATGAATCATGTTCTGCAGTGACCAAGAGGACCACGGAGCCGAAACATGAAGGAGCACGCGATCTCTGTGTAAGAGGTTGCTCATTCCCTTTCAAGTAGTGGCGCATATTGAAGTCTGAAGAATGGCATTCATGACAGTATTCTTAGAATTCTAACTGAATCTTTTAGAGCAAACACCTTCTATTGACTAAATTTCCTCTTCTTCATCATCACTGCCTCCCCCAAATATGGAAGCCATTTTCATAGCGAGCTTTGCAGCCATTTCCCTTCTCTGAAAATCAGGCATCAATCTTAAGCTCGAACGCATATTCCCAATCTCAGACATCAACTGTTCTAAATCCTCCAAGTCAAGATGTTTACCCTTATCTACCTCTGTATATCCTTCAGAATCCACCACATTAGGTGCCACTTCCTCGTCAATCTCATCCTGCAATGCAGTACTAGACGTAGAGGGCTGCAACTGTTTATCATATTTGGTTCCATCCTCTTGTTCACATTCTGTGGCAGGATTCTTTTGAGGAAGAGATCCTCCGGAATCTGAGGCAGTAGCAGAAACCCATCCTTGTTCTGTTTCATCCCATGGATCAGCTGAGCCTGCTGATAAGACTTCATACTCTAATTCATAATCAGATTCTTCTGAAGACAACTCTGAAGAAGGGAGAGGATAAACCATAATTAAAGCTTAGAATCTATTGTATGTGCAAAGGATGCAGCATGCTCCAAATAACAAGAAAAATAAAGGAAGAAAAAAACCTTCTTTCTTGGGCAATGATGGTTCACTTATCCTATCACCAGATTTTAAGATCATTCCAGACCACATATGAGCAGAAAGAGCACCCCAGAGCCGTTCAACTCCTTGTGAATCACCATCTACTGACAAGCCTGTCAACATCAGCTCTTTATCTCAGTGATGCAATTTTATGGACATTTTACAATTTGTATATAGTTTTCCTTTATCCATCATTCCTGCATGATTTCAGTCAGAAGAAAAAGTTTGACCAAGAGAGTATTCCTACAATGATATATTAGTTGGCATCTTTCAAAATAATTGATTGTCATATAAAAACCTCCGTTGTCCATGTATTATGATCATGAGATTCATGACTCATCTATATATAAATCTGAGCATAATTAACCTAATCTTATGTTGTCAAACTGCAAAATACAGAGGAAAATAGAACAAATCATATAAACTTGTAAAACCAGTCATTGCAACTGAAGGACCAGGAAGGTATACATTTGTCAAAATCGGCATTGGAAGCACAAGCCTGAATGAACTCGATGTTATGCTCCAGGCACCACTGCATACACGACCTTCTGATCTCCCATGATGGATCTTCATCCCCCAATAAACTGGCTCCTTCAGAATCAGATATTCCATACTCTGTGATATCTGAATAATGATCAACAGCAGAGTTTTCATCTCTCTGCAATTGTCTTCTGTATTCAGCATGGACTGGATGACCTGGAATCAGGTCCACTTTGTTTCCAATACATAGTAATATCTCGAATTTTTGAATATCAGATCGAGATACCCAATCTTGAATTTCGATCAGGGAAGATAGCTGCTCATAGGGAAATAATTAAAAAAAACTATGTTAGATCAACACATCACTGCCAACTTCTAAATAAACATGTGAAAAGAAGAATGTAAGGTTCATTAAAAATTTAGCACACTAATGATAAAACATTAACAGTTCATATAATGACTCATGGCTTAAATCATTAACTATTGAACAAATTAAATAAGTGTCGAGTGAAGGATGCTAACATCATTCATGTCAAAAACCATCACCAGAGCCTCCGACTGGTGAAACATGGGCAGGTCATCAACGGAAAGATCATCGTGAAAATGAGCCATCCATACAGAAACATCAGCAGTATAGTACTTAGTGTCGATAGTCCAGCTGCTCATTCCATCAAATACATATTGAGAAAGAATTGAACGTGATTCATTATCTCCAACGGCAAAAAAAAAAAAAAGGATTTATGATCAACATACCCATGGACAACCACTTCAGATACTGAATCAGAATCATCTCCAAAATCAATAGAGAGCAATCCTGGAGTCAACAAAGCATATAAAATCACATTTAGAATTAGCATGAGCATCACCGCATTAAAACAACGTCTTGGTTCACATCCAAATCATGAAGACCATAAGTTTATCTGAGCAATCAAAATAAACAATGATATCTAAGCATCAACTATGATGGAAATCTAAATTTAAAACAAATGTATCAAATATCACCATCCAAGCTAAAGAGATTGACCATACGTTAACTTCATAAATCAGATGATAAGCGCAGTTCTATCTCTTTCACAAGCAAAATTAAAGCTTGGCATAAGAGCAATCAAGCAAAAGCTTTCAAAAAAATCCAATAGAACTAACAGAATTTTCTTATTGAGACACCAATTTGAATGTAGAAGATATAAAAAATAATTTAATCAGGGGAATATGAAGAGAAACTTACGGGATAGGAGTGTTCGTTTGCCAACGTTGGAGGATCCGATCATAAAGATGCCGGGTCGATTCTCCAGAGGAATCGGATCCTTTTGCGATTCATTGACATTCATTTTTCGATTTCGGGTTTCAATCTAACTATGTAAGGATTAAATTTTCAATTTTCTAAAACCCTAGGAATGAGCCTGTGTCTCCCTTCCTTCCCCAATTCTCTCAGTCGTATGAATCTGCTACCGCACACCACCTAAGAATGGACCCTCTCTAATACCAGTTCTGTACTGCTCACTGAATCAGCTTCTGCCTACAACTTCTCTGCTGCTTCGTTGCGTCCTTCACCATCGTTCTTTCTTCCTCCACATTAAACTTCATTGCGAATGAGTCAGTCACGGTTTTCTCTTTGTAGGTAGACTTGTGATATGCTAATGCAAATTATATTTTATTTTAGAATTTGGTGTGGATGATAAGTAAAATGAAAAACATATATGGTTAAGATACAAAAACTTGGATACTCGTCTTTAAATTTTAAAAATTTAAATTAATGTGTGATTTAGTGGTTAGAAATTTTAATAATTAATAGTTTACAAAAACTCAGAAATTTGAATTTATGTACTTGTTATTTAAAAAAAAATTATTCTCTTGAATATTGTTTTATTAATTATTCTCTAAAATGTACATCTCATATTAAAAGATATAGATATTTTAAAAATGTTGAATCCCATTTTGCAAGAGTAAAATGCAAGTAGGGTGTAAAAAATAATATGTTTCTCCCTTTTATAAATAGTTTTAATTTCAATAATCAAACGTTGAAGTTTTAGGGGGAAAAATCACACAACAGGAGAGAATTTTCTCTTTATTAAATTAGATTATATTTTTTTAAATTAAGTAAATAATTAACATTTAAGATAAATAACCAAATTTCATAGTGCTTATAGAAGCAGTTTTCTTCACTCCTATATTAGAATGTTATTTATTAAAAAGCCAACTCAAGGCCGAAGTTACGTAGCATCAGCAACAATAAGAAAAACTTGCTGTAATGGTCGGTTTTTTTTTTTTTTTTCTCTNTTTTTTTTTTTTTTTTGTTAATGGTGGTTTTCAAGGCTAATGTACTTAAAAAATACAATTTGAGAAAGTATTTATAGAAATAGGGTAGTTAGGAAATTATTTATTATTTTAGAGCAATTTTAAATAAAATATTTAGGGGATTTGAACAAATTAAATCACGTTACTTTGATAAAAGTAAATTTTATTGAGTTTTGTTACATTGAAGTAGTGGGATCAGAATTAAATGTAAAGAGAAAGGGGAGAGTTGCCGGAAAAAATAGTAGAGAGGAGAAAGAAGAAAGAGAAAGAGAAGAGGGGGAAAATGTTACTTTGTTGTAGCATGACCTGATCATTTTAGATTTTTCAGCTTATCAATTGTAAAATAGTGGTGAATTTGGCTCTTTGTAATTGGTCCGTATCCCCTTGATTAATTTAATCAAAATTACTTCAAATCGATAAATACTTTATCAAATGCCCCATTTACGTATTTTCTTTGTAAAACAATATTTTTGCTATCATTTTGCCTGGTTTACGCAGTTAACTACAAATGCAATTTCTTGTTGTGCCCCCAAATTGATTTTAAGTTTAACAAAGCTTGGACAAAATATTTGGCAAAGAAAGAAATAGAAGTTTGATCCGGTTGTTCACATCCTAGTTACTAAAATCAAATGGCAATTTCATGTTCGTCTTAAGATAGGCTAATTTGACTTGATGCTGTGTAATGGCCACTTGCAGTTTGCCCCTTAAGATTTTGCGTTATAGCAAGAGCACTATAGAAACGAGAGGTTATTTTGATCTTTGGGCTAATAATAGATAACAACCTCTTCATAACTCAAATATACATATCACGATGACTTGTTATGGACAGAAACATCCATCATCAAACATTAATTTAGGATGTGTCTCCGACTGCAGGGTAGATTATAGCCTTTTCTGCTAACAAGAGAAAAGACAGAAAAACTTGCTGACTTGTGTCTCTAACTGCAAAAAGTTTCATTCTTCCACCAACAAGTTTAGGAACTCAATATAGAGAATCAAAACCAACCAAGCTTCAAAATTTATCAATGATCAATACATGTTCTTTTCCTTCTGAGATGATGATAACACTATCAAATCAGCTTTGTATTCCCAATGTAGCAGAATCGGTACCAGGCTTCGCACCAATAGCAAAAAATTCAATGATGACTTCTAAAGGCATGCCCTTGGTTTCAGGAACTTTCAAGAAAACAAATAACCATGAAATGATGTTTCCAGCAACAAATAATCCAAAGATACCAGTAAGTCCAAAGGAACTAAGCATTAAAGGAAATGCAGAAGTGATGATCAAGGTACAAATCCAATATGTAAGGGAACAGATAGAAATGCAGATTCCACGAACACTTGTAGGGAAGATTTCTGCACATATGATGTTAGGAATTACACCAAAGCCCATGCAGAAGACGCTTTCATAGACAACAACACTAATAGCAGTGATTGCTGCATTGAGGACAGAACTGATGTTAAACAAGTCCCGCAGAACTAGTACCATGAGAGACACTATCAGAATGGGGACTGTGTACAGCAATATTGACCTGCCATAAGATAACACATAATGTCATTGCCACAAACTGTATCATGTTATTTCAAATTTTTACTCCAATTATTGTTTTATGAGATAGCCAGAGATACAAACAAACGAAACAAATTTGTAGAAACAAGCTGTTAGCTAGAAAATTATCTACTAAGAGGATACTTTCTAGATTATAAGTGAATTCTATCAAATGCCAAGAGAAGTATGACAATGAAGAAAAAAGATGAAACAACCTTGTACAAGTTGTAATCTAATATGGACAAGGATTCCCATACATGAGACAGAGACAAGACTAAGATGAAATTCAAGCTGTGAAATAGTTAGACTTACCTCCTGCCAGAAATATCCATGAGCCTCATAGAAAGAAATATGCAAGGAAGCATACAAAATGTTGTAACAACACTAACTAGCAAAGAAGCAGATATTGAACTAAAGCCCAAATTTGACAAAAGGGCCCCTACTCCTGCTTGCTCAAGAATCTGGGGAGCATAGTAAAGAAAACCATTTATGCCGGCAGCCTGCAAAATAAATCACTGTTTCAGAATCACAGGGGAAGAAGATAGTGTGTAGTAGATTAAAACCATAAAAAATATGCGTGTTTTCCTCGAAATGTATCCTTTTTGCTTCAGCTAATACTAAATTGTAAGGAAAACAACACTAGGAGACAACATAATAGCATATTATCTAAGAATTTTGTCAAAAGTTCGCAGCTGGCTAATGTCAAATTGCTAGTCATTGGCAATCTCCCAAGAGTCCCAGACAAATTATTCCTTTACATTTGTGAACTTGCGCTACAAATTGCTAGAAAGATAGGATAGTGAAAAAGAAAGGAGAAAATGGAATAAACGGTCATTAAGATTCTTGAAGCATTGTTGTATAGAATAACTGTGAAAGAAGAGCCAGATTGTGATTTTGTATATTAAAAATAGGATCCCATACAACTCCCAACTAGTAAAAGTGGGTAAAGATCCCTCCACTCCCCAAAAAAAAAAAAAAATCAAGAGACGACTTTTAGTCCTATTAGAAAATGTATGGTGAACACAATAATTAAATCCGCATCATAATATACAGATTGATAAAACACTGTATAATAAAACAGAGGGGTAAAGGAACAGTTACTCATAGAGGTTTATGGGCTGCACAACAAAAATTCTGAAAACCGGGGTAGACATCAAATTTCAAGATGAAAGCAATGGATATGAATTATAGTAGGAAAGAAAATAGTCAAGTAATGAAATAATAGAATATCAATATTCAACTACATCTACCTGCTGAAGAATTTGGAGTCCTATGCCAACAAATAATGCACGCTTGACTCCTGGATCAAGCAGACCTTTCCAATGTGGACCTTTTGCAGCAGCAACTTCGGGTTTATTCAGAATGTCCTTATTACCAAGAACTGACCGGCTAACTAGTGCAGCAGCCGGAAATGCTTCACCTTCTACAGGTATTTCATAACCAGAAGTTGAAATAAATGAATTGCGGTTAGACACTGATGATGTATGAGCATCTGCATGCAAATAAACCCTTTGGAGTTCTCCATCCCTTCTTCCACCCCCAGCCCCCTCAGATGATTTATAAACCAACTGCCAACCTCCACCAATATTTGTCTTATTAGCTATTTCGCCAGCATTTCCGTGAACCAGGCTGCTATTGCTTCTCATGCCTAACATGCCTGAAGTGCTATCCTTGGATGTATAAACCCTGTCCTTAGTACCTTGACGTGAAAGTAATGGAGAACGCAGGTTATCACCAGTACCATGGGGATTGGACTCTTCATCCCCTTCATGGTAAGCATGATCACCCAAACTGGAGAGACTGCTCCCTTTGGGAATCAGCATACCACGTGTGCTTCCAGTATCATGAAGATTCTCATGGAAACTCCCAAAGAGAGCGACAACAGGATCCTTAAGTACAGGGTTCTGCATTGTAAAGCTTCCTTGGTGGGACAGCATGCTGCGGGATATCATGCTAAGACTACCCTGTCCAGTAACCGGTTGGGCAACCATGGAAACACCCTCAGTGGGTCCATATAGGTTTATATAGTGTTTCCCTGATTCCTGGTTAGCAGTAAGCTCACTGGCTGGGGCAACTATGTACTCTTCTAAGGAGGTGGTTTCACCCCCAGGGCTCAGACCCTCAGCCAGCAAAGCCAACTCACCTATAGATTAAAATGAACTTCAATTAGTATCCATATCCTAAAGAGGATGTTGAAAAGAAGGAAAAAAAATTAAAACTAGTATTGACAAGATGTAAATCATAAACAGCAGCTAATTTAGTGTCACCTGTAACATCATCAGTGCCGCGTATTCTTTGTAAGACCTTTTTAGCCTCAAGAATTCGACCTTTGCTTACGAGCCACCGTGGAGATTCAGGCAGGTAAAACATTGCAAGCAAAAAATAAGCAACAGAAGGAATAGAAACAACACCAAGCATCACTCTCCAACTTGGTGAATCCATGAAGGACATTAAGAACACCATAACGTAAGCCAGAAACATTCCACTAGAACAAGAAAACTGTGGAACAGTATTCAATTGTCCTCTAATATCAGCTGGTGCTATCTCAGATATGTAGAGAGGAGTAAGAGTCATAGCGAGAGCATTGGCAACCCCAACAAATATCCTCGATAACATAACGATATAAACATTATGGGCTGACAAAATTACCAAACCACTAAGGAAATACGTTACTGATGCTATTAACAACATCGGACGTCGTCCAAGCCAATCCGAGACTGATCCAGAGAATATTGTCACAAAAGTGCCAGTGAGAAACGACATGGATACAATTAGCCCTTCAAGTGTGGGATCAGCTTCCAAGTTGAATTCCTGCTTGATGTAAGTCATACCCGCTGCAGAAGATAGGCAACGTTTTTCTCAGTAACGATATATAATATCCATCTTCGTATAGGTTTCTTCCATTCTAAAATCCTGGAATCTAAGAACAGCGGAAAGAAGGCAACAATTGCCATAAAGGATCACTGTGTTTCGGAATAGAGCTTGCCAATTATAATGTGTTTCGGGATAGAAACCAATCCTACTTTTGAAGATATGGGAAATAAATGAAAACCCAGAATCTAAAAACTTGAATATGACCATAAGATTTTGAGAATAGTAAACATATCTAATTAATGATATTACACGCAAGATAAGATGACCGAAGAAGAGAATGATGAAAATCTAAAACTCACTTGCAATAGTTGAACTATCCCATCCAACCAGGAGACTCCCGAGTGTGGCAGCAGCTGCAACAACCACAATTTCCCTCATTTTCTCTCCAAACAATTGATAAGAAACCAAACCCGGAACAAAATTTCGATCACTGGCACCGAAAAGCTTGGCCCTTTTTCAGATTAAGACCTGCAATGTGCAAGCCAAGAGTTTGATTGATTAGATGGCGTTCACCTCACTAAGGCAAAAAATAAACATTTAAAGGGGACTCTAATCAAATTCGAAAAACCCACTAAGTGCTTTTCATGTGCTGATTCCAGATATGTACGGCTTCCATGAAAATATCCGACCCTCCAACGTATTTCCTTGTCATCGTCAAACCAAATCATTCTATTTGGCCAGCATCCTTGTACAGTAACTCCTGGCATTAGCTGTAAGAGGACTTTTATCAAGTAACTAAAAGTCAAAATGATGGATGCCACCCCGAGCTTCTCGGAAAGATAATGCTTGCGTGTCGTGCCATGTTACAAAGAGTTTAAGTCTAAAACTATGTGCGAAAGCGGCACCGACCACGTTTTATAGCACAAAGAAGTGGTGATTAGCACTTAATTAGGAGGAAAATATCGTGGACCACATGATTGATAAACGGCCCCTCCATCCCAGATCTTAAAAATGGAAGCAACTATGTAGCATGTAATGGACCCAAAGAATTAAATAATAAGAAAGTACTAGACCAGACAATCGCATGGAAAATTCATTGATATGAGAAGGACTACTCTCCACTCTGCTGTGGCAACCTTATCCACCACGTGTTTCTTACTCATCTTATTAAATATATAATTTGCATTAAAAAAAAAAGCCATTAATTTATCAACAAAATATCATAGATGTTACTAAATCCCACAGAAATTGTGTGGCGATATGAATTTTTTTAATACTAAATTACAGTTTCTTACTCGATTATGATATGTATGTCAATTATTTTTTTTTTTTTGTTGATCATGTACATCTGATGGTATACATTTAACTCTTGAAAACTTGTAAAGTACACTCAAAAATAAAGTAAATTATATGCATATCGAGTCATACATATGAAATAAAGGTACTATTTTTGTTTTGGTACTATGGGATGACATAGTAATTCGTGGATCTAAAGTAAAAAAGAGTATGTTTTCAGAGTAATTAGTTTCACACTAGCTCACACCAGCATAATCTAAACTTAAATTGAGCAGCTCATTGAAACTTTTTTTTTTTTTTATAGCTTAGATTTTGTGGATCTCAAATAGTGTGAATTAGTGTGTTATTAAACTTTTTTTTTGAGTAAAAAAGCTTCTATTGATATGATCCCAAAACAATGTGGCGGTTTCTTCTCAACCCCAATTCCCAAAACAAATTCCTATATGATAATAGTTAAATCTTAAAAATTATCTATACGATCTTAAAACAATGTAGATTTCAAATTAACCTCAAACAAATTCGGGCATAAGAAAAGTGAAAAATTGATTTAGATAGATATAAATCTATTTGTCCTAAAGAATTGATAAACTTAAAGATATAGAATAGAAGAACTTGCCTTCTTTAGAATCCACGAAAAAAAAAGATAAGATATTTAGGGCTTGAGTTCACCACACATCTAGAGAATAAAAGTATGGATGACATAAACTTTTGAATGCCCCAAAACACCTTATTTGTTTTTTTCTTTGTGTCCTCGTTGCTCTTTTTGCATAAAATACAAAATTTTTAAACAAAAAAATGTGATTTATAAAATTACAGAATCATATTATTATTAATTACTTTTTGGTATTTAAATAAACAAAAAAAAATGGTAATACAAATAAAATAAATCTAATAATATGAAGTATTTTTAATATACTTCAGTATGCTCTACTAGCTAATATACGAACTCATGAATCATAAAATAAAATAAGCAGTTTCCTATGGCCTTGATGTTGCTAAGTTCACCTGAGCGTGGTCTCGCGTTTTAGCCCACATTCTCAGACGATATTGAGCCGTTGATATATGGTATTTATAACGACTATGATGTTCGTTTAATTTCATTATAGATGTAAGAATATTATTGGGCCAAATTAAAATAAAAATATCATCAATATCCACGTTTTTGTCAATGGTTTTCACAAAAATAAATAATGTTGGTCAACTTGGACACATATCATATGCCACCTTTCGTATTTTGTTGGATGTCATTCTCATGACATGATCCCTTGCCGCCTCATTCAAATTTTTAATAGTATCTTGGTCATGAACCAACCAACATGTAAAACGTTTATTAAATACATTACTCTCATTTCACTATTTATTGAATTAATCAGCGATATTTATGAGGTTTAATAGCCTTCTCCTATCATATATATACATATATATCATATAGCTGGGTGGTTGGTGTGATGAGAATTTTTTTATAGGTTTTTTTTTTATAAAAAAAAAATTGTGGCTACTAATTTGTGTGATGAGATGATATTGGAGTCCTACGCTTTGGGCTGCTCGTGTCATTTGGATTTCTTTTGGGCTATATATCATTTGGTTCAAAAGGGTCTGACCCAATTATAGTGATGTTGGAATGGGTAGAGGCCTTCTTCTGTTGGGTAACCCCCTAACCCGATTTGACAAATAAGCCTATTTCTTTTTCTTCTTTTTTTCCCTTTTTCAACAGGAAAAAAAAAAAAAATAGGATGATAATGGAATTCTGTGTTATTATTGCAGGGTGCATGGCTGCCTTGGATGGAAAAAACACTACTTGCAACACATAGGCAGCACCAGCACCAGCACCAAGCCTTATATGCTTTTCCCAGTGGAACCTCCTTTCCTTCCAATTCCACCAACCAAACAAGCTAGTGCTGAACTCAACCTACCTAGCAAAGCTCTCTACGTGTGTCTCATGCATGTGTGTACAAATACTGTCTGCCTTTTCTTCTTTTTTCTTTTAAATTCTAGTGATGCTGTTGTTTGCTTATGACATCAAGGTTATGGAGGTGTTTGTGTTGTTATGCAAACTTTCATATGATCTTAATCTTATATAATAAATTGTATAGTAATTGCATTTTTTTTTCTTTATCAGTTTATTTTCTTAAACAATCTTTGGCTAGCTCTTCTTTTTCTTCTTTCTCTCCTCGATTCACTTTCTAGCAATGTTATTAACCCAATTTATTAGAAGAAAAAATTTATGACCGTATTTCTAATCACACATTATATATTACTTTTTTATCATTGGATCAACTCCTTTCGATTAGTGTTTTAGTATAATGTAACTAACAAGGCTGTGTGAACGATGAATAATAAGGGAGAAAAAAATATGAAATATTTATTTTAAATAGTTATTTAATATATAATCTCATATTTATTTATTATTTTATTTAATAAAATATAACATATAGATGAGGGTATTTTATGAAAATTGAGTGAAAAAATAAAAATATTAAAATTTATATTTATTAATATTAGTGATATAGAATTTATTTTTTTTATCGGAAGGGATATAGATTATTTTTAGAGATTATAATATAGAAGTAACAGATCTCTTCTCATAATTTAACTCCTTTGATTTTAGTATAATTTAGATAACAGACTCTCATAATAAAATAATTAAAACTCAACTATTAGAATACTGCCTTAAGAACTAACACACATGATCACTTATCCATATAAATTAAGGGTAGTAAAAAAAAAAGAAAAAGAAATCAATGGCCAAATAGATAAACTGCTAGATCTTTTGATGATGCTGTAACCTCTTTCGAGTGCACCATGTACATTTTGCAAAATTCCCCAAATCACTTAGCAGTGTTTAGTGCTTTATATTGGGGAAACCTTTTTATATTTTAAAAAGAGGGTATTTTATTTTTTGGACGGGTCAAAAATGTTTTCTGACACATATATTGGAACATTAAAGTAACAAAATGACTTGTAGTTGAGGCCTCGTTTAGATAGCATAACTTATAGTTTATTAGATTTTTTTTTTAGTATAAGTGTTTTTATGTAAAAAAAATATATTTTTTGGATAAACTTATATAAGTAGCTTATTAACCCTCAAAAAATTATTTTTAGCTTATTTTATGAAGCCAATTTTTTAGGCTTCTTAAACAAGACTTATGCAAAAGTTGATTTCCTTTATGACCAGCAAGTTGTTTTTGAAATTTATGGGACAATTATATCCCTATTAATATTAAATATTTTGTGGAAATCCAACCTTTCTTTTTTCACCTTTAAAACTTAACATTTAAAAGTAATTTTTTAAGTATGTATCAAAACACTAAATAACTTAATTTAAAAGGAGCTTATGATATAAAAGCTTATCATATAAGTGCTTAAATAAGTTGTTTACTTAAATGGGACTTGAGTGATATTAGAGTCGTCCTCAGAGCTTGTGAATTTTATATTCAATCCCACAAAAAAAAAAAAAAAACATTGAAGTCTACTTCTTGGGCTTCTCGTCTCATTTGGTCCAGCAGACAAGAATGGGTCAACAATATTAGCCCAACTTACACATACCAGAAAATATAAAAGGCTGAAATTTTAGGCCTTTAGCCCAAATGTGTCAACAGTAATGGACCAACAATAAAGTTGCTACTTTGATCTTGCATTTTTTTTTTCCAAAGGAATAAATAACGTTGGGTTGAGGCCTTCTACTTTTGGTTTGGGGCAAACAACCCGAATAGTCTTTCCGGAAAGTCCGAGGAACTTCCTGCAATATGGGGTGTTACGTTGGGTTTTGCCGTTTTGCATATAATAGATTCCAATTCCTCGGGAGGCTGTCAGCAGCACATTTTCTCTTTACCCAGAATGCGAGAAAGATGAAAAGGCTCTCTTTTTCTCTGATTGATGGTAAGTTGGTAACACGGAGAGTAGAGTGGAGGAATGGAGGGTGGGATTTTTGAAGTTTTTCAGTGAAGGAACAAGTTGAGGTTAGCTGTTTGATAATGGGTTCCGTTGAGGGAAGAATTTGTGAGGAATTAACGCCTAGGTACTACGGGCTTTGCGCCATTGGAGGAATGCTCAGTGCTGGCACTACCCATCTTGCCACCACTCCCCTCGACGTCTTAAAAGTTAATATGCAGGTTTCTGCTTTTCTAGCTTCGTTTTTCTTTTAAAGTTAATTTCTTTCTCTGCTTTTGCTTTCACTGGTTGTAGTTTCACTCGTCTTATTAGAATAAATAACATTATGGTGGGTTCTGCAATGAAATATTTATCATAGTTGGTTGCAGCTCAATTGCATTTCAATGCATTGTCTGTAAACAAAGCTACTGAACCATAATGGGTTCGTGGATAATGATATGCAGGTTTTACTGCTTAGTTTTGAATTTGAATTGTAGAAAAGTTTATAGTAGACTTAATTTTTTTGGTTGGGTTAATCAGAGAGTTGGGTTTACTTAGTTTCCTTCTGATTACTATTTTGATGATTTCTCAATGGGTAATTGATCTTAAATGTAGGTGCACCCAATAAAGTACAACACCATATCCTCCTGTTTTACTACCTTATTGAGAGAACAAGGACCTTCTGCCTTGTGGAGAGGTTGGGCAGGCAAGTTCTTTGGATATGGTGTTCAAGGAGGGTGCAGATTCGGTCTCTATGAATATTTTAAGGGTCTTTATTCCCAAATATTGGTGGATCAGAACAGGAGTTTGATTTTCTTCATGAGTAGTGCTTCTGCTGAAGTATTTGCTAATATAGCTCTCTGCCCATTTGAAGCTGTTAAAGTGAGGGTCCAAGCACAACCCCAATTTGCTAAGGGCTTGTTTGATGGCTTTCCCAAGTTATATGCATCAGAAGGCATACAAGGGTAAAGAACTCAATCAATAGTTCCCCCCCTAAAACAGCCTTTTGTTTTTGCAAGATATTTTCAGGGGAGGATTGTTTAATTTCAATGTACTGCTTGCAGATTTTACCGTGGGCTTATTCCACTTTGGGGTCGAAACCTTCCATGTAAGTTCACAATCTCATGAAACTTTATTTAACTCATTTGAATGGGACTGTTCATCTAGTCCTAGCAATTTAGGGTATCTTAATATTATTCTCTTATAGTTGGACCACTGACCATTACAGTTTGGAATGAAGCTTCCAAGTGCGTGTGTGTGAGTATATATATAGCATTCTATCTTGTTTTCCTGTAACTTATATATCCCTGTATCTTTGTCATTCCTGTACTACTTAACAAGTTAAAATTTTAATATTTCAATATTTCCTACTATGTATATGGGGGTTCAAGTATTTGTTTAGGTCTTCGGCACTAGTTTCCAGTTGATTAACAGTAGTAACATTTTTGAGCTATTCTGTCCTTATAATAATCCTTGTTGTTTTTGAGTTAGCATGATGATGGAACGAGTAGTCAAGTGATGGCGAGTTATAACATTTGTGGCTGTCAATCAGTGAATCGTTATTAACTATTCTGCTATTTTTTGGGCAGTTTCCATGGTAATGTTCTCAACGTTTGAGCATTCTGTTGATTTCCTGTATTGTAATGTTGTTAAAAGAAGAAAGGAGGATTGCTCAAAAGCTCAACAACTTGGTGTGACATGTTTTGCTGGATATGCAGCTGGATCTGTTGGTAGCTTAATTTCTAATCCTGCTGACAATATTGTAGCTTCTCTTTATAACAGAAAGGCTGATAGTCTCATGATGGTACTTATTTCTTTACATTTGACCTTTGTGGTGCTCCCTTGAAAGATTGTAGAGTTTGTAATAAATGTGATCTATTCTTCTTGTGATCAGGCTATTAGAAAAATTGGGCTAGTCAATCTATTTACGAGGAGCCTTCCAATTAGAATAATGCTGGTTGGCCCTGCTATAACTTTACAATGGTTATTCTATGACACCATTAAAATTTTAGCTGGACTGTAAGTGCATTTCTCGCTATCTACTTTTCAAATTATATTTTGTTACTGTTTTTCTTTTTTAAATAAATTATTTTATAACTGATTGTTAGCACTTTTTTCCTTCTTTTAGCCGTAATTGTGTTTCAAATGTGATTTGCTTCCCTGTTGCTTTCTAAAAAGAAAGAAGCAAAGAAACAAAAAGAACAAGTTGGAGAAATATACAGTTAACTAATAATTTAATGGTGAAGATACTCTTTAATAAAAAATACAGTAATTAATAATTCAATGAAGCAGAAATTTAGTGTGAACTAACTACCTTGAATAACAATTTTAGTTCAAGAACTCCGGATTTTGGATGGGGATTCTTTTTTCAGAGATAACTTAGCATAAGAGAGCTGAATGAGTCTGGATCTTAAGACAAATCATCATTTCCTTTTGCACGGTATTGACTCATTTTTATGAGGTTTTGCTTCTGAAAGAAGCAAGCTTTGTCTTTTGCCTCTAGTGGGAAATTCTCATTGCTATAGATCAAAGCTGTACTTGAGGTTTTTATGTAAGTGCTTGCCAATGGAAAAACAAATCAAAAAACATAGAAGCATAAGTAGGATTTCTAAATTAAGGTAAAAAAGGCTCCAAAACAATATGTCAAAGAAATAACATTTTGGGAATGAGGATCTGAATAATCTGTCAAATAAGCACAGCAGGTCATGAAGTGAACTTTAATGGTTAAGAATAAAACAAGATATCTCACAACCCTTTTATAACAATGGAGGGAGCAAATCATAGAATTTAACTCGTGAGCTGTGTGTGACATAACCATTTAGCATGTGAAGCTGTTATTGCTAATTGTTATCAAGCAGCTAGAAATTCAGGAGCGGCAGTAGTAATAATCCTAACATTGTAGATGAGATAACCCATTAGAATTTGTTAACGGATAGAAAAACTATGGGAGTGTAGCAAATTGGAATTGTTGGCATTGCGTGGTTTATAAAGTAGTTCTGCAGTGACTAGTTTTGCTGGATGAGAAGTTAACAAAGGTGCATACTGCCATGCCTTAATACTTCAGAACATTGTTTAATAGGATAAAGAAATCCTGGGTTAATTATGCATTTCATGCTTTACACTGACTGGTAGTTCTATGAGTTGAAAGTATCCCTGCCATGAAAGAAACCTGTTACCATTTGATCCCTTAAATGACCCTTGAAAAGGAAAAAAATTACTACTTTTTAATATTATGACATATTTGCTATTCTCTGTAACACGGTTTTGTAATGAAACCTTGTCAGGCCAACTAGTGGTGAAGTTGCGACTGACTTGGGAGAAGACAAGGCCGGCTAGGCCCAGGGAAAGCAAGTCCTGCAGTCACCTTTTTCTGTTGGCTGTATGTGATGGCAAGTCAATTATATAGGAATTTATTTCATGGTAGCTTTTTGTTTTCTTCCATCTTTTTTTTCTCTCTAATTATATAGCCTTTTTTTGTTCTAGCGTTCTCTCTACCTGTCTTTTTTTTTTTTTTTTTTTTTNTTTTTTTTTTTTTTTTTTGTGGGTTATCTTCCATGATATTTTCATAGAAGCTCGTGAAATGAGAAGGAGTTAGTTTACAAGGCAAACGGAGAGCGCATGTATTGAGACTTGTATTAGCTATTCATCACGATTTATCTCACAAAAAGCATTACAAAGTGATTTGGCAGTGCAGGTTGAGAGGTGCTCACCTTTATCTCCTACATTTGTGCTGTTATTGTTCCCACTTAAATACTGTTACATGAAGTTCCAGCGAAACATGTTACAAATATCATAATGTTTTCCTCATTCCTTTGGTTATTATTTTTTACGCTGTAAGAAACATTTGTCTACTTCCTAAGAACCCCATTGTTGGGGCCATAGGCAAGAAGCTCATGGATCATGAAGAGAGTAGCTAGAAACTATTTCAAGCTCATATGGTTACCAAATGTACTTTAAAACTCAGCATGTTATCGTTTATTTGTGATCATTGATGGTGTGCTCTCAACTCTCTCATGTCAACATCAATGAAGGATTTAGATTCATGATCATGTCCTGCCAAATTGTCAGAACAGAGAATGGACCCAACTTGATACACTAAAATTAGGAGATTTATTTGCTCAATTAGTGATACATTCCACCTATATATATCTGCACTTCAGTATCATTTGAGTTTAACTGAATTTATTATAATAATAATAATAATAATAATATACTCAATTTTTTTGACATCTTAAATTATCTATACACATTTTACTCTATGAAAAGGGATATGAGCATATCACTATCATTTTCTATTGCTATACATCATGGTGTGCATAGTCAAGTCCCAAAAATGTCTGGCGTTTTGATGAGATGTGGCAAATGGCACGCAATTCTCTTTTTGATAAAACAATATTTCTTTTTGTCATATAGGAGTGCAAAAGAAGTAAAGTACTAAGGAGATCAATTCCTTTAATCCTTTAATTCCTTTATTTAGTGTATTGTATAGTATAATTCATAATAATTTTTTTTTTTAGAAAATAAGAGGACCTAAATTTTTTTTTTAATACCACGAGTATTTTTACTTTATTTAATTGAGTGTGAGACTAATCTTGTTTGAGGGTTTGAACAATTACAATTTTTCTTCTTCTAATAATGCTCTCACTAAATTTTAAATCTTTGAGCACAACTAAAGACAAATGCACATTATTCAATTTATTACCAATTGAAACAAGCACTTTACCCAAATTTGATTTGCAGTATATCTCGGTCGTATTTTACCAAGCTGCCTCCATATTCTATAGAATGTTCTAAACTCTGCTCTGTTTTTTTTTTTATTTTTTTAATCCTTTTTGCGTGCCTAAATAGTTGTTGTAGCTTGGAATCAACAATGATCTTGTAATACATTAATAAGATAGAATAATTCACAGGTGTACTTTTGCATATACTCATCTGGCAAGCAACTAATCTTTCAAGGCACACGAGGGGGTCCACCTTTAAATTTAATTAAGACATAAGCAACCCTAATTAATAGTCAAATAAACTAATGTAATCGACAAGCTTTTCACATGTGAATATATTTATTTTCTTTGAAATTAATTCAAAGAACTTTGGGTTAGCAGATCTGCACCATTATTCTAACTTTAACCTTTCTAAATAAGTTCATATAAAAAAAAAAAAAATCTAAATAAGTTAAAGTCTTGAATTTCTCTTTAATAAATGTGACTCAATACGTTACTGGTTTCAAATCATGTTCTGTATCGTTAATATTCGAATCATTAAACTCATTACAGTGACCAGTGATTAAAAAATTGCATGAAAAGCTTGACGAACTATGTGCTCCATTGATAATGGGTCATGATTTATTTAATTAATTATTACATTATTATTAATATAATGAGAGTTACCTAATAAAGGAATCTAATATAATGTTGCTGTGTACAGGCAATTAAGCAACTCAAAGTTGAGTTCAGGGTCTACCCTCAACTTTTTGAACAAAGAAAAGCTAACCACTATTTGTTAATAATAATACTTTAGATTAGCCAATTAACCATTGCGTCATTGTTTACGCAACCAGCTTTTGTCACCACAATTTCCCAATGTGCACATTAAAAAAATGTGTAAGTCATTACGTTGCATCACTTTGTATCATAAAAATTAAGTATTGATTGGCTTTGTATTTAAGCTTTAACAATTTTTTATATCTCAATTTGAGATGAAAATACAGTATGTAATTTACCCTTATATTTTTTACTTGTAAGTATTATTAAGGTCAATGTGATAATTATGAGTATAATATAATAGGAATTACAAAAATTGTAATCCTCACACCCTTACATTTTTTACTATTATCAACAAGTAATTTTTGTTTTACCTTTTTAATTTCCAGCAAAAGCACCCTCTAACTAGTAATCAAATAAAACCTTTGACTTAGAATCTGTTATGCGGCATAATTAGTGCTAGAACCTGAATCTGAATATCAAATCTGTTTGGGACTGTAGAGAAGCTGTTCTATTCCTTGTACTATCATGGAATTGTGTATCTAATTTAGCCACGCCGTCTCTTAAGTTTGACAAATATCAAACAACTAGGAACTGAATCTATTTAGCTTTGGTGTACGGTGTACCCCACTCTGGTGTTTGACATTTCTCTTGTTGAAACTTGAAAGGCATTGGTAGCCATAGCAGCAGCTACGGTTGGGAAAAGCTGTCTTGAATCTTGAATATACTTTTCCTCAACATATCAAACACTTCCCATGAGCTGTAAATTTCTGATTATGAAAGCCTCTTGATCTTGTGGACCCGTTCTTGATCCAAAGAGGTAGACGACATTTAAGAAATTTCGGCAACTCATGCTCTTTGTTTTTTTATGTAATACAAGTCCATTTTAATGTTTACTTTGTGATCATGTTCATGAGAGATCAAACTCACGAAGCTGCTAACACGTCAGATACTTGTTTGCCAAACCAAAACCATCTTCCATAGTGCCAAATAGCCCTTTCTGATAAGTTTTGGGTAACAATCAACCATATTCTATTTATAGTAAGAGATATTTCAAGCTATCCACCGAGAATCCAACCAAAATTAAGTACTATAATACATTAGAAAATGAAAGTATAGCACCAAACTACCACATATAGAAAAGTTCACCTTGAGTTTGAACTAGGGTTTATGACTTTTTTCTCATTAACCATGGTCTTTGAAAGGCTCTTAATACGGACCATACATATAAACCCTTTTTTGTCCTTACCAAGTGTGAAACGAATAATGTAGCTGCCCACGTGAATAACGAAGATGATGATGGTTGTACACAGTGAATTTAGCAGGCCTTCATGCCCTTTTTATTCAGCAAGTTGACATTTTCATATTTAACCTTTCTTAACCAGCAAACAACAACGTTGATTTTTGAGATAGCTTTAAGTTCTTAAAACTTAAGTTTGCTAGTAGATTCCGTGTTTGACTACATTAGCAGCAGTGAAAAAAGCGAAGGAGAATGCATATTCCACTCAAAGAAGATAGATATTCTATGGAAGTGACTTAAAAGGTAAGGTAACTGTAATTCATTTATAAAATGGAGTGGAAATGAACTGAACATTAACAGTACAAGATCAAATATCATCTTCGGTTCTTCCCCACAAGCCATTTCTATTTTGCGGTTGGATTGTACACTTCTTTCCACTTTCAAGACAAAATACAAGTGAAATAAAATACAAAAATCAAATTGTACAGAAAAAAAAAGTCCGAAAAATAGCAGGAAATCTACAAGTTGTGCCGCAAGAGTCAAAGCAAATTATCGTAGCTCACGAAGATAGCAACTTCATTATATTACGGTCACTTTTTACCGTGTTGTTAACCGCAGACATAACCCTGTCAAATAAGAAAACATATGAACATTAGAGAGGCCAACATAACATGGCAGCTTAACCAATTCAGCAATCTACACTAACAGTAAACTTTCACTTAAAGCATGCATTAACTCTGCTATTATTCCCTCTAAACCAAATCAACCATGTCACAAGTGGTAATATAGGTATCATTCTACGTTAATGGACAATGGTTACTATTGTCCAATTATATACCCAACTGACCAACTCTATTTACACAGTTCAGGTATTGACCAATATAATAATTCAACTTACTCATGGAATCTGTTTCATTTCAAATGCTATAATCGAATCACCCTTTCACATAGTCAACGCCATTGCGCTTTCTTTTGTTAGACTTGGAAAAGAAGCAGATTTGAGCCCAACTCTTTTTCTGCTTAAGTGGTTGTGATTTAACATTCTCCCTTTCTTCCACAAGCTTAGTCATGTATTGAACAACAGCCTGAGATGCAGCAAGACATGAAAATTGAGATTCAAACAAAACTGCAGGTCCTCATTAGTATTAAAAGACTAGATGAAAGGCAAGTTACCTGTGCTCCCATTTCAACGACACTTCTCGGTGGTACTTCAAGAGGATTCTCTTCCACTCTTAGGACGCGGAGTCGAGTGAGCATCCTAAATGAGTCAGGAAGAACACGTATCTGATTATTACTGATATCCAATTCTTCAAGCATCTCAAGGTTTCCAATGGATCTTGGTAAGGATCTCAAGTCAGCAAAATTGTTCCCTATGTTCATCTTCACAAGAGAGGTCGCGAAACACAAGCTCTCAGGCACGGACTCAAGCTCATTGAAACTTACGTTAAGTTCCCTCAGGTTTGTTAGAGATGACACTGTTGTAGGTAATTGTTTGATGTTATTGTACCGCACAGACAAAACCTCTAGGCTCTGAATCTTTCCTACAGCTTCTGGTAGGGCTTTAAGCCTGTTATATTCAGCATGAAGCTCTCTAAGGGAAGAACAGTGACCGATAGAGTGTGGAAGTTCTTCTAGATCATTTGTCTCCACATTTAATTTCTTTAGGCTAACAAGTGACCCTATGGAGTCAGGGAGCACAGAAAGCTGATTTGAGCTCAAATCAAGCTCTTCAAGTCGCACCAATCTGCCAAAAGAAGCAGGCAGAGAGGATAATTGGTTTCCCCCTAGATCTAGATAGACCAGACTCAGAATATCTCCTATAGAACCTGGGAGTTCACTGATCCTGTTTGAATGCAAATCCAATCTGGTCAAGGATGAAAGGCCTCCTATGGTAGGAGGCAGGGCCATAATCCTATTCTCAGATAAATCAAGGGTGACTAAGCTTGATAACTTCCCTATGGAATCAGGGAGCCAATCAACTTGGTCCATCAACTTGTTCTTGAGGTTGAGTTCATGAGTACCTTTCTTTGCAGAAACTTCAATTAAACTAGCAACTTTTATCAAACTCATCTTATCACCATCTTGACCTATAAAACACATTCCAATTTCATTAGAACAAAAATATTGCCTGCAATTCAAGTTAGAACCAAAATAATTAGACCAATAAAAATATTCTAAATTTGACCATCAGGAGGGACACCACTTTTGGAAATTACAGTCCATTGTCTGCCAACAGCAGGTGGAAAAAGCAATAAACGTATAAGGTTACAGCCAAGACACTCCCTACACTAAAAAAGGAATGGAATTGAATATTGAGTGGCATTTATGCTTACCTGAAGTGGTTGTGGGTTTTAGTGAGGAATCCACTATCTGGGGTTTGGACGAGATACCGGGTCCAATTCCAAACCCATCCCCATAGATTGTTGACTTGGCCTTCTTCACATAACTGTCATCTCTTGTGACCAATTCGGAAGTCTTTACAGGTTCTGTCTCGATGCGGTACAGGCTTGAAGAAGCAGAAGTAGCAGCTGATGACTTATTGAAGCCCCGAGAAACTCCGTCAGATGCTGAATTCTTTGAGAAACTTGTTGAAACCGTGGAAGTTGAACCGTTGGAGTAACTGGGCTTGCGAGAATTTGAGTTCGAGGAAGAGGAAACGCAATTAGAAGCTCTCTGAATTAATTCATCGAACAGAGAGTGGACGTTCTCGAGATCAAGCAATTTCAGAGCCTCCCTCTTCTGCTCTTTGCTCTGAAAATAAACCAAGTTCTTCTGCATCTCTTGCAGAACCATGAAGAGCTCTTCTGGCACATCTGGGCTCTTCGTCTGTCTGGCGATGGCTTCAAGTCTTGCTTGGTCTTCTTTCTCAACATTTATGATCAAAGCCGTCGCCGCTTCAACTTCATCGATTCCCGGTCTGGTGGGTAAAGATCTATGAATTCTCATTATCTCTTCCACCACTTCATCTACTGATTGCACAGACGAAGACTCCATTTTCCTTTAAATCCTACTATTCCTACAAACACCCAGATTTTGATATTAGCCAAAATTTGAAAATTCAAAATCATAAAGCACAACCAGTTGCAGTTTGAAATTGAAATAAAAAATTTCGTGTTTAAGCAGCAGCAATTCAAAACACCCAAATCATCAAGTATTAGAGAATTAAAAATGGAAACTTAATTTTCTTCTCCAACTTTCTAGAGAGATAAGAAAAGTAAAACCATAAATAGCAGTTACGCCAGCCAACAAACATCATAAAACAGATAACTAGAAGCGCTATAATTAGAAAGCTCCCTTGCAATTACACACAAAACCCAGAAGAACGAACCCCACTGTTTCACAATTCTGGTCAAGTATCCAACTAAGTGAAACCAGCAACTCTTCCATCCAATTCTAAAAATAGAAACTCGTTTATCCCAACACAAATATTAATTCACACAAACAGATAAACCAGTTATAAAGCAATTAATTCCACTGAATCAAATTGAAAAGGGGAAAACCAAAGCAGAAGCCAGAGTAGCAACAATTCAAAATTCAACCTTTTTTCAGTGAGAGGAGAAACGAATGGAGAAGTGAGAGGTGGCAGCTACCTGACTTGAATAAGAAAAATCGGCGACTAAGTGGAAGGCTTTCCCTGAACTCGAGACTCTGTTGCGTGGTCTTTTCTCAGAGACATCAACAGCTATTTCCATGGCTTTCTCTCTCTCTCTCTCAAAGAAATCTTTTGTTTCTCTTTTTCCGAATTATGCTAATATTTTAAGCAAATCACCAATTATATTTATAATAGCCTTCGAGTTTGTGAATAATTTCTGACAATAATTCAGATGAAAAAAAATTAAATAAATACCGTGAAATCGATTATGATTGATCAGTTATCATATTACTCCCCAAGATCTACTCTTCTCGTTTCCTCTTCCCTCTTCTTCTGTGTTTTGTGACTTTTGTCTCATGCGCCACTTTCCCGTTGCCAATTATACCCCTTCCGCCACCGCGAAATCACAAAACCGACCTTTCCACCCGAGGTATTATTAAATATTAACCGTTTACTGCCGTTGGTTAGAGATGAGTGCATTAATGATTGAGAAATGAGTATGCGTTTTTCATCCAATTCCCTTTTTTTCGTTTTTTCTTACCAAACTACAAATAAGTCAGTCTAGATATTGATCAAACGGTCCAGAAAGTTCTTATCCAATTACCACGGGCCCACTTAGGATTAGCTGGTGATGAAAATAGGGAAGAGATCAGGGTTATATTCGTCATTTAACGTTGAAAGGAATGGCAAAAATTGTGAATAAGAAGAGTCTCATCATGTTCGAGGGCAAAGCTAAAACAAAATGAGTAATGTTGTTGAAGTACTACTTTCTTTTTACACTGTTTATATTAGTATAAAGAGTTTAATTGAGATTGCAACATTTTAGGGTCCAATATGGCATAAACTTTAATTTAGAGAGTTTACATTTAACATTTTGTAGCTAACTTTTATGTATGAAGATTAAGTTTTTCTTGTATCAATCTTAACTGTGTAATTTTATATTAACAGGATGCATTCAGCAAATTTTTTTTTTCAGATACTCAATCTAAAATTGAAAATTTACTTAAGACCATTAAACTAAATTTTTAGAATGTAATGTATGTACAACTCCAAACACACTCCTAAAATTTTGTTTCTATAGTTTTATCATTATAATATAGTACTTATAAAAAAAAAAGTTATAATATAGTGTAAGATTAGTTAGTGAGACATAATAAAATTTTGATTTATTAAAAAACAAAGGGAAGAGGGAGAGAAAGAGTTTCATAGTGTGGGGGTGGGGTTATGTGCTAAGGTGGTGGTGGGAGGAAGAGTGAAAGAAGAGATGGGATTGGAGGGGAGTAAATGCAGAGGGGACAGGTGTAAGTGTTGGGAAAGGGTACACGTGGTGGTTGACGTCGAAAGGGCGGAGGCCAACCGTATCCAGCTGGCAATGCTGCTCACGCCATAACCGTTTTTTGCTCTAACAGGCAACAGCTACTTTTCGGTAATTTTATTTGTTTCATGAAGGTGGTGGTGGTGGTGTTATCAGTTATCACTTGGGCTCACGTGCTATGCCAAATAGCTGTCCCCTCAGGTTCAGGCGAAGCTCATGTACATGTTGCCACTGCTCCTACATCTTTTATACACGTATACTATTCCTATCTATCATCTTCAATTCCTCATGCTCTCTCACTTCATCCTTCTGAACAAACCCATATCATATCTCACATCTCTTCTCTTGTGACTTGTGAGGTATAACTTTATCTATGGATAGGGATACTCTAAGACCAATTTCAGTTTTCCGTTTATTATTGTCTCTGATTATTATTATTTCCTTTTCCCAAACTCTTTGAATTATTATGTACTAACATTCATAATTTATAACCCCACTTCATTTATAATCTCATATATATGTGTTTCTTATTTTTTACTTTAATGCAAAAGTCTAAATTAGATTTACATAACAATGTTTCATAACATTTTATTATCTTCAAATTTATGAAGCTTTATAAACATCACTAGTTTCTCATGTTCATTGGTACGAGGCTAGATCTACAAAGGAATCTTTTGATCCAAATAGTGTAAAATGTGATTAATAACTTCGTTTTTAAGAGAATCAATTTGAAAAGGCAGTTGAATCTAAGAAAGACAAAAATGATACCAATTTTAAAAATTATTATCAAATAATTATATATTAAAAGAACATCGGACAGGCAATTAATATGCAAGAAATCAATTCATATAAATAAATTTATTGTTATTATTTGAGCTTGGTTTATTTAGATTCGTATATAGGGGCTAACTTTTTAAATAAACTTCAACGAACAAACCTTTTGTATCATTTCAAGAGTACTTTTAATTTTAGCTATGTCTTCATAGTAATACGTCAATTCCAAGGCAGATGAAGAAGGTGAGGAAGGGGCCAACGGACCTCCAAAGCTCAACACATGTAAGTATATATATATATATATATATAGGTATGTGTGTGTAAAATTGCTTTATACTATTTAATAATATGTTATCATATCATTAAAATAACCAAGGTTTTTTTTATTAACAGTAAATAACTTTAATAATATATGATAATAAGCAATTTGGTGACCATGTAAATTTTGTTGACCCTATCAAAGATCAAAATTAAATCCGTAAGGTATAATAATAAAAAAAAATCCATAACAATTCATTTTTTTGGGGGGCTTGGTGCTATTACATTACATGTTAAATGAAATATTAGTAATAGTAGATGAAAGGGACATGCTGCATGCAATGCCTTTTCAATTAGGGGAGAAAACTTCAACAAACATGCCACTTCAGAAACTATAGTCATGCCTATTTTTTTTTTTAATGCTAGTTATTTGAAACTGAACCTATTTATCTGATTGGCTTGTGTTTTTCCTTAGCCATTTTCTATATGGTCAAATTATCCTACTAAAAATTAAAAAAATAAGCAATTTTTTTTTATTTTAGTTTTTTAGTATTGTGTCATTCTAAATAAGTATCACCTCTTTCTAAACTTTTTTTTAATCCTATCGGCTTTGTTATTAACTATTGAAAGTCACTTTTTCACCTTAAATAATAAGTAACTAACCATAAAGAGCACACAAAGGAAAAGTAGGTTAAATCGAAGAGAACTAACAAACCCAGCCGGCCCAGAATTCTATGGGCTTAGAACTGGGGCCCTTGCAAAATAGAAAAGCTACTTGGGTTGGACCCAATAGAAAAATTAACCGCCTGGCTAAATGCGTAGACTGAATAGGCCCACGAGAGAGCACCGACATGTGTTTATAAAGAGCCAACTGTTCTGTTTGACAGGGAAAAAAGAAGCGCGTAGAAGGAAAAAAAAAAAAAAAA
>QAOA01002417.1:1466511-1478344 GCA_003255065.1 Cercis canadensis
AAAAAAAAAAAAAAAAAAAAAAAAAAAGAGAGTGAAGGAAGAGAGAAATAGGATACGTAGCTATAAAAGGATTCAGCTTTGGTCGAAACCCTCGTTTGTTTTTCCCACTTAGCCGTCACTCCCCTCACCAAGAGGCTGCTGTAGTAGGAGCAGCAACCGCTCATAGTCACCGGCACCGCCCTGCTTTTGTTTATCTCTTTCCTTCTAAATACGGCGTCGTAGTTGCCCTGCCCTCTTGGAACTCGTATATTTGCCTTAGAATCCGTATTTCCTCCTCCTTCTTCTTCTTCTTCGCGCAACGAGACTGCAGCTAGCGCTACATCCTGTGTGAGTTTTCTCAGTTTAACTTAGCTTTACTTTTAACGATGATGCTTGTTTTCAGCTTTTGAATTCAAGTGTTTCAATCTTATTAATCTTACTATGAATAGCTTTGCGAAGATTTAATGTAATTAGTTGATTGTTCTGTTTCGTGGTCATGCCCTCGAGTGGAGCAATTACGAGGTTTTCGTGTCAGCTTTGTAATGTAAAGTGTACTATGTGGGTGAGCGGTCTATGGTTATGCTAAGTCTGGTGTGTTGGAATTTTGTAGGTGTATCTGAATCACTCATATCCTGGACCTTACTGGTAAAATAGTTTAGTAGTGTTTGGGGTCAGAGACCATGGGAAGGGAGCTGGCAAGTGACAAGACAGAATTTTATGAAATGGAGAATGCTGATTTCACTGATTTGGAGATAGTTTATCATGTCAGAGAGGCTCTCAAATTAGCCGAACAGGTATGTATTTTAGAACACGTCTGTTGTATCTTCCATAGTTTTGTTTACGCTGTCAGTCATATAAATTGGATGGTGGGATTTCATAATCCAGCTCTAATTGCCAAAATCACGAGATTTAGCCCTGGAATGACTGAATAACTCTTCAAAGGCACCGTTGAAGAATCTTGTTCCCCAATCTTTGTGTTGGCTGACTCGTTCTCATATTTCAAAACTTTTTTGGTTTGACTAACTACGGATGTTCTGTTGGCTCAGGGTAATAGAGACAATTATGATGAGCTTGTTGGTCTTTTGCATCATAAAGAACGCCTTAGTCCTGATGAGGTGGCTCTCCTCGTGGTAGGTTCTTCAATTAAAGTCCATATGTGAAGGCTATTATACTTTTATTTGGTCAATTAATTCAGTGTGCCAATCTCTTTATTTTATATGGTTCTAGACAAGTTTGAAGGCACTCTCTGGAGCGGTATCGAATATGGATTTTGCTCACCATGAGGCACTTCTCTCTTCTGTAAGATTTTTTTTTTTTGTTGAATTTAATTTGCTTGGCTCTCTACTTTGCATTCAAACTTATTCCTGCATGAGAGGCTGATTTGCATATGATTAATTGTCATACAATATTGTCCAGATTTTTGGAATGAGCATGTGGAACTATGGAACTGATGTTATGGATGCGCTACTTGAACTCATCATATCCCTGGTACCTGATATTATGCATCAGTCAATGGAATCTTTGCATCTGTAGAATCATTTTGTAAACTTCTGTGATTTTTTTTATGCATCTTGCTGCAGGCTGCTTCTAATGGAAAATATGTTGATGGTTGTTTGGAAATGCTTGTGATGAATTTCGTGCCACCTTATTACTTCCTAGAATTATTAAAACAGCCACGTGGTCTTGCTAGAAAGGATCAAGTTCTGTCTCGGTTGCATGCAGCTTTGAAAAATATAGCTGATTTGGTGCCCCTCGCCCCCATGCTACTATCTCCAAAAGTTATCCAGAGAATGCCACAGCCCTGGAGTAAGGAACCTGTGAGTACAATTAGCACTTCGATGATGAGTTCAAGCAATTGCTGTGTCTCTACTAGATACCACTGCACTTTTAAGAATTTGTGGTGGTTCAAGTGTTGGCTTGTCAAATTAGTCTGATTTTGGTTTATATTCAACTTTGTTTGCTCACTTATTGAATTTTGGCATTTTTATCTGTAGCATTTCCGTTTCTTTGATAAATGACTAATTTCATCAGAAACTAAGGGACAGACCCATGTACTCCAGAAGTAACATTCTAAAGATCTGGTGAAGTGTACCCATGAAGCACAAACATTTTAGAAAAGGAGTCATGCCTAGGAGACCACTTGTTAACTTTGATTTAAAAAGCTGTTTGCTTCCTTGTCTGGGGGAATCTTTTCGTTGACAATTTCTAGTAGTCTTGTAGTATGCATTTTAATTTGAGATGGAATGATGAAACCTACAACATTGGCATTGATATGAAGAGAGCTTGTATTAGTTTTTCATTTTTGCATACTTCCATCAGCTCATTGATTGAAGAGGACATATTTTAAAGCTTTACTCTTTCACTGAAGTTCATTTGCTTCTCATGTTCCTTAAACATGAACATCCTTCCATGAAATTTTTAAGGTTCAACACTTTGTTATATAACATTTAAAAGTAATTTTATCTACACTTGTTTTCTTGCAGGAGATTCTCATATATGTGGAGAATATGTTTAGGCTGGAGAGTGGTTCAATTGGAGAAATTGTTGGGAGTACTATGCTGATTGCTGTGGTGGATAGGATGATAGATTTGGATGTAAGTTGATTGAGCTTCACTTGAGTTATTGGTCAAAGAAAAGTGGAGGGATATTTGATAATCTATTCAATACTATTTGACCTACAGGTGCAGATTGGTTGGGATGAGATCTTACAAGATGATGCTAAAGGCATATTTGAGATGGAGTTAGAAGATCTTCCTGAACTTGCAGATGAGGATGAGAAAGATGATAGTATGGTATAGTCCTTATAATTTATGAAAAATTTATATCAGTCTTATAATGGAATGGTTTGTTGAAAATTTTGAAGATTAATCATTGTATTGGAAATAGAATTCGTTTTTTTGCTGGCTCATCTCACCAAATCAGCCAATTTTGTTTAATCAAGTTGGCTTTTTTTTTTTTTTTTTTTTTTTTTTTTTTGTTTTTTTTTTTTTTTTTTTTTTTTTTTTTTTGTGGTGTGGGTGCGGGGGGGGGGGGGCGGGAGGCGCATCTGCTGATCCTGTGGTCAGCATAGCTTGGCTTGTCTCATATGCATGCTCTCAATGCATTGCTAATCAAGTCACTTCATTCTTTATTCAGCCTAAAAAATGGATTATATTCAAAATCTTCTTTTGAGAATGAATAGCAAGAAATTTCACTAGAGGTGGTAGAGATAGGGAGAGGTGGAAAGGGGCCCAAGAAAGTGGTAACCAGTTCCTTTTTCTCTGTGGTTGACTTGCATATTCAAACGCAAATCCTACTCACCAATTCCTAAAGATGATATTAGCATAATTTGTGCTTAAAATTCCAACTTCCATGTTGTGAAACATTGACTACCGATCCTCACTTGAATATCTCACGAATTCATTATTTTCGGAAGGGTAACAGCACCGACTTCATTCTTCTTTGCAATTTTGTTGATCAGAGATCCAACTATTGGGTTGAGATGATTAGATCAAGAAGTAGATTCCAATGCATGCAACAATAGCTTGCTAGAGAATCCAATGGTAGATGAGGAGTGGATGATTCTGACAATGTCCAACCTCGTCATTCTAAATGAAGTTTTGTTATCTGTCATACCCTGCACTTCAATTCCTATAAGTTTTTCATTTTGATATATTATAATGCGACCACTAAACTTGTGATCTACTTGGGGATTTAATATCTATGCACTATTATATGATCTGTGATGCACTTCCCTTTGCTTCATCATTGTGAGTGTCAGCATTTTCTAAGCAAAATAGGGAAAGAGGATTGGTAGGGAATGTTGGTAGTTCTGAGTTTTGTTCAAGGATAAGACTTGGTCAAACATAAGTTGGCAAATTCATATGGTATGTTTACAAGGCTGTGAAAGCAGTTTGCACTATGAAAATACTGAGGGCCTTATTCAGGTGCTTACCTGTTTCAGGCTAGCAAGCCAAGCTTGAGTACCACTCAAGCTTGGCTTGATCGGGGGGTCGAGATTGAGCAACTTTCTGATGTGTTCAAAATTTCATATGTTGAATTCAGGTACTTACTCGTCTTTACATGATATACTTGGTAAACAAGGTAAGAGTTGTGCATATTTGTACCTGGACAAAGTTGGATGGGGTTGTGTGTGGGCATGACTGTTTAACTTGATTAAGTATTTTTGCAACTATTTTAGTTATCTACTGTGTGTCTTGAGTTGCTAGGATTTAAGCTTCCAATATTGAAGACTTACAGTCATTTTTAATCAGCATGATTTCTAGGGGAATTGTTTTAAAGAAGCTGTTGTCAGAATTGTCGATTAGGTATTTGACAATCTGAGCGTTGTGTGGAGTTATATACTTTCCATTTGTTGACAGTCTTCGTCACTAATAACATTTTCTCCTTCCTGATATAGACTTTAAGTGTTCTTAAAGTTTATGTAGGTTTTATTGCTATAGAATCAGTCCATTCTAATAGCAAAATTTCATCTAAGAAGCCCATGCCTTTTAGTTTATTGTCTACTTTGGCAGACGATCATGTCACTCTCTGATTTTACATTTGAAATAAGAGACATGACTACTTGCCTGAACTTGCGGCTCCCTTTCAATATTTAGACTTCTAGTCATTTTTCTTTTTCTCCCCCATTCCCACTTTGCCAAACAATGATCTGTTCTATAATTCAATTTTGCACTTGTCAGTCCCATCTTTTATGACTTATTTGACATGCCGTTTCATGGATACCGGGATCCATTTTTACAGCTTCTGGGAGAGCCCTTAAGGAGGAAAGGTTTACTAGGAAACCTGGTTGCTGAAAAATTAGATAACCTGATGGTGCTGACTTTTGAGCATCTTGACTCCTGCCGAAGCAGTGGTCGTTTGGATGAGGTATTCCCTAATATATTTAGATATTTCCTTGAATATGTATGACCTGTGCATAAGTGTTATATACTCAATTGTTTTGTGTTGCTTTAATTTTTTTGTTTAGGTATTCGATGTTCTACTTCAATCGTTTCAGAGTACTGTGTTGAAAGCTTACAAGTCAAAGTTTACCCAGGTACTACATGCAGCTTACATCTTTATTTATCCTGTTTCTAATTTGCTTGTACCATGGTTTTTGTGCTCGGTACCATTTTCAAATGATGCATTGCCTCTTATCTTTATTTCTTTGCAGTTTGTGATGTTCTATGCCTGTGGACTGGATCCTGAAGGATGTGGTTTGAAATTTGCCATGGTTCTTGCTGATTTGTTTTTTTGTGATGTTAATCCCCCTGATACTAGGTAAAATTGATTTGCATTTTATGTTTCAAAATTGTTCTAAGTGCAGACCGTCTTGTCTACCAGAGCATGTGATAAAATGATGAGGTGGACTGGGGCCATGTTTGCCTTTTTGAGGATTTCCCATATGAATTGGGCCGAATTGATTTACTGCATTACTTACTTGACATTTTTAAAACTGGATTAATGATTTCATTTGATCAAAACTTCAACATGACTACTAATAATTGATGACTCCTTGATGAGCCTCTAGTCCATGGCCATGCTAGTGTCTTTGATGGCTACTTAGTACCAGTACTGGCATGATGAGCCATTATCAGTGGAATTAAATTACTCTGCAATACTGTATTACATGGCAGCCATCACAAAATGGTGGGCAGTAGCCTTAGCATCCTCAGCTTAGTGCCATTGGAATACAGGCTCTGCTCTTCCTTCTTGGATGTGCTCCTTCGTATTCTTGTTAACAGAACTGAAGTTTGCTGGAAGCTTTTACATATGCCATTGGTAATTTTATTCCCCCGTTTTTTGCAGGATGAGTGCTGTTGCTTATCTTGCTAGTTATTTGTCTCGTGCAAAATTCCTACCAGTTGCATTTGTTGCCAACATGCTAAAAAGGTTGGAAAACTAATTATAATGAACATATTGATGTGTCTTGTCATAATAAAATATAGAAGTATATATAAATGATGCCATCATCGTTTGTTTATGATGTTTCAGGTTGGTAGATTGGTGTTTCAAGTATTGTGAGCTACATGATGTTTCTATGAACCCAAAAGCACATCAAGTTTTCTATTCTGGGTGCCAGGTAAGTCCATTGACATTTGACCACATTTCCTTGTGGTTAGGGGGAGAGAAAAAGAAAAAAAGGGGGGAGGGGGGAGAGAACCGTAAATGTGATGTCTTCCTATTTGCTGGCATGAGGGTGTCACTACTTGTGAACTTCCTGTTAGTGGGTAGAAGTTTAGTTTTTACATTACACTTGCTCTTTTTTGTCTCCTCTTCCCTGACTGTAGAGGTTCTTTTGTCATAAACATTATGTTTTATTTATGCTTGTTTTCCTCATTTACAGGCCTTCATGTATGTTCTGTGTTTTTGCTTGAGAAAATTGATGGATGTTCCACGGCTCAAATTTCAGCTTCTCAATGTGCCCATAGAGCCAATCTTGAAACATAAATTGAGCCCATTGAAGGTAATGAACTCCTCGGACAGCTGTCATGATTGCTTTTAAATTTTGTATAATCTGCATCCTTGTGCAGCCTGTCCAAAATAAGACTTTGGAGCCTAATTGAAAATCTTTTTAGCAGGTGTGTTTGCCTACTGTGATAGAGGAATTTCTTAGACAGGCAAAGGCTGCTCGGCTTTTCACCATATCAGACTCGTTGGTTTTTAGTGATTTGCTCGAGTCTGATTTCTCCAGAGCTTTTGGTGGGATGGATAGACTCGACATGTACTTCCCCTTTGATCCATGTTTGCTGAAGAGAAGTGAAAGGTTTGCATTCTTAGATTTCTGGAGATAATTAATGTTGATTCAAGTGATTTTTTTTTTTTTTTTTGAAAAAAATTGACGTATCTTTGAACATTTTCCCTTCTTGGATGTTTGCTGATCTTGCTTTTGCTCTCCCCCTCTGGCCCCAACTGTCTGTCTATACTATTTACAGTTACATCCGAGAGTTTTTCATCTACTGGTCAAGGGTAAAAACTCCGTGTGATAGTGATGATGAAGAGAACAGTAGTGATGATGAAGCTGATGATATTTTTGACAGAAACGAGGAGGATATGATTGATGATGGTATGATAGAGAGCTTTGATGAGCAAGGCCTTGATCTTGACTGTGTGTTGAACAGAATGTCCATCACGCCAAAGAATTCTTTGAAGTATGGGTATGAGAGAGAATCACAAGAGTGTCGGCGAATGCCCTCAAGAATCAGACCGTCTACTAGTCCAGAGTCTTTGTAATGTTGTTTTGTTAGCTCCTTTCCACAAGTTACGTGATAGGAAAGCTGCCAATTTTGCAATGTCATGGCCGAGGAACTTATTAGCAGCCAGCTTTAGTGTCCTTATTTTTTTGGGGGAAGTGTAATTGTGGTATATGTAGCATCGTTTTCATTCCCACCTTGTTGTACTTTTATTATGAAAGAAAGTGAATAGAAGCAACCAACCGTATACAAGAAGTTTAGATTGGTCCTTAGTAGGTTCACTTAAAATTTTAGTGGGTTAAATTAAATTCAGATTGTGTCACGTGTATAGAGAGCACTACTCTTGTTATTATGTTGTTATTGATTTTGCGGAGACTGGTCTCTCTTTTCTTTCCCCATTTCATAAAAAAATTATTCTACAGTAAGTTACAAATGAATTAGAAAATTTCTTAAAAATAATAAGTAAATTGATTAAGAACTATCGTATTGAACATTTTTGTATCGAAGTAAAATAAAAAAAAAATCAAAATAAATAAAGTTGATTTAATTTGAATAAATTGATCAAATAATGCATGATTTCAAATTCTCGTTTTGGATACAAAAAACTCTGCTGGAAACGGTAGAGATCAGTTTAAAATGATGATATTATTAGTCAAATTTACCTAAAGTGGAACAAAGCAGTGACATCTCTATGAACCTAAACATAAATCAGTAACATTTAGAGCAGACATGGCTAATGAACTATTTTGTTTCGGTTCAAACGTAAGACCTGTGCTAAGGAAGAGAATGAGATGGTGGTATAATCAACCTGAAATGGGACAATTCCTCTCTGCCTGAACCTGCACCTCCGATGGCATTTTATAAAATCACACTCAAAAACATGACTTTAAAACCAGTACTTGCAGCAAACAGCACCCGTTTGCGAGAGCCAAAGCTTAGATTAGATGAATCATTGATTCACCACCAAGGCAAAAACCATTGCACCTCTTTTTTGAACCATCAACTCCTTATTGGAGTACATTCCATTAGGCCAGATGAAACAAATGGCAGACTCTCCAATCAAAGATTTTGATCTTATTTGGTATCTTCCAAACGATTAGGTTGTGGCCTCATGGGTGTTTAGAACTCGATTAGCCCCTAGAGAAGTGCAGCTTAGCGGATCAGAAACGTAGTTTATCTCCTCTTTTTGCAAAGCATATTGTAATCTTTGCTTCCCTTTCTCTGCTGTTAACAACTTTAAATACGAAGACCACTTTATATTCCCATAGAGTTAGTAACTACGAACTCCTCATTCCAGATGGGTACAGCTGAATTGAATATATATGTGTGGGGTGTGTGTGTGTATGCATACCAAAAGCACATCTTTGAATTTCACTCTAAGCTCAGCAATAAGAAAATATAAGTACTAAGAGTTTTCCTTTTTCATTATTATTCTCAGTTGAATCAGAACTGCAAATTAGTATTTGACAACTCCATAAGACATAGTCCAAGATGACAAAATAAAAAGTACTTGATATGCCCCAGTTCCCTGACCAAGCATTGCCCCCAGGTCCACAATCAGGCTTTTCTGTGGCGGGGATCTGAGTCCTTCTAGGTAGCATTGAGAACCCCCACAAGAATCTGTAAAGTTTGCAGATACCAGTAAGAGATAACAGAAACTTCACAACAACCAACAATAGGAAAATCCCTTGGATTGCAATTTGCAAGATAGAAATTAATACAATTGCCATCTATGGCATTCAAAGCAAGAAAAATAGCAGCAAAGCAATGGATAAAAGCCAAACCAGAACTGGCATTGCAGCAGTCAAGTTCCCCGCAATGCGTCCTCCGAGAACACGACCATCTGGCCCAGACATTGAAATACTAACGCAACCCATTCTGCTCGTTGGATCCTCTCTTTTTGGGAGCAGAAATAAACCCGAGAGAGACAAAATCCAAAAATGTCCCTGCATAAGCACTGCATGTGTCACGTCTTGGGATGATGCTAGAAATAAAATAATCATGCTTTTGCATTTCACCACATTAGTAAATTTATAAATTAATATGTTATAATTTAAAAACATAAAACTAAATGTATCAGTCTATCATGATAATATTAAGTAAGGCAAAAATACTAGCATTCTTCATCCAGTCATGGAGTAAAAAATTGCGAGAGTCAAATATTACTCACCATTTCTTTTGCTAGGTGTCAGTAATTTGTCTTTATGATTAAGGCTAGTCTAGGTTAGGTTGGCAGAAATAGGATTTCTCCATCCACCAAAGAATAAGTTTCCACGTTTTTATCCCCATTGTTCCTATATATATCTCCTCTTGTTATGTTCCGAAATTGAAATGCAGATGTTAACCAAAGGAAACTTAAACTAAACAATGTTTCATACAGATAAGTTTGCAAGAAAGAAATTAAATATAGAGCTAGAACAATTTCTGTCTAAAAATAGAAAAAATCCTCACAAACCTCATAAGTTTCAAGCTCTGATACCATTGGATGCTGGATGGTAACATGGGATACAGCACCACAAGCAGCTAAAATGCAGACGTCTCGTGGACCATCTTGACAAAATGACATAATTTTTGTGGAAATATCCTGAAAAGGACAAAACCATCAGTGACATTTTCTTGCTTCTAAAAGGAAGGTGATATTTTGTACTTATAAAGAACTTCAAACTCCAAATAAGAGGTTATTTTACATAATAAATTGAAAATACCAGATTAATAAGGATGGGAAGTTTTTATAGGAGCAATAATAGCACTTCCTCTTTACAAAATCAGATTGGCAATGACAAATAGTAATCATTTTCTAATGATGTGAGAAACAAATTATATGCAATGGGTTTGCAATAGTAAAAGGTGATAGCTGTTATTCCTTAATAGCTGAACCAAACATGGGATGCTAAGGTAATGAAACCAAATTGAGGAAAGGTATTGTCCGTTCAATTTGCACTATAAAAGGAAATGAAATAAGCTAGAGTTTATATGTAAAATCATGCAAGAGCAAATGATCATAAATTTTGTACCAAGGAAAATGTACAAGGCATTTTCTCACTCCATGTCTATGATCACAAACCAGAGAACCCCAATTTTCGGATCCCAAACCCACCAAGGAACCAACTCCTAAGTACATAGATTCTTCTAAATTTTGTACCATGTCATGCCTTCTCAATTACATAATCATATTTATTAGTAGTAGAACAACCTCAAGTTTCCACCGAAATGTACAAGACATTACAAACCAAAAAAGCATGTTTAATTTAAAAAAACTAACCTACTAAACGGGGAAAGATTTCAGCTAAAGTATAAGGTAAATAAGAAACTAGTAGTACCTCTCCAGCATTGACCTCGATAGCAGAAAATTCAATTCCATTCCATGTGAATTCTGCAAAAGCAAAATCATATTATTTACCAGGTGGGACGACAACCAATACATATGCCAAAATAATGGGAAATAAAAGACCAACTGGGTTAAATAAATCATTTTAGCAACCTAACTTGCAAAATGGCACTAGTTTTTTTACGGGATTATAAGCAACGGGAGGGGTAAAAACGAAAAATACTTCTCATCAGAAGTTTGGGGCATAATGAATTTTTTATTTTAGTGTTATTACGAAGATCTTGAAAAATCGAATCATTCAATATAAGTCACATTTCTAAATTGTTGACCGAAAAATCACTAATATTTTAATATATTTTTCTACACGCTTCAATTGATAACTTAATTTTTTGAGATCCTTCATCAAGATAAGACCAAAATTAAAATTTTGCTTAGAGAATCTTTCTACTTTTACATTTTTAGTGGGTTCCCTTTTTCTTTTTCTTTTTTTCTAATCCTTTTATTGTCATAAAAAAGGATCCTATTGAATACAAACAACAAATTCTCAGATCAAAGTTAAACGAATAACCATAAAATATCTTCACAAGCCTCGATGTTAGATTAAAAACTAATATAGATTATATCAACTATTGATAGCTCCATATTGGGCAACACTGCTACTAGATGTCCAGGTTTATCAATACTTAAAAAATATAGGGTGTGTTTGATTCTGTTTTTATTTATTTATTTTTAAAAATTGTTTTTGAAAACTATATTTAAAAATTGTTATGCAAAATAAAAGTATAAAAAAATTTGTTTGATAAACTGTTTTAAAAATAATTTTTAAATAACAAATAACAAAAAACTTTATGATTATCATTATGCCATTAATAAAAATAACTTGTTTTTTTTGTTTTTTACTTATTTTGAGAACAAAAACAACTATCTCTTATTTTTGTTTTTAGAATAATATTTTGAAAATAAATTTTTAAAACATATGAACAAAAATAGGGCAAATTGACCGAAATAATATCATTAGACAAACTATTTACCTAAATGGTGCATATTCGAAACTATTTACCTAAAATGGGCACTTTTAATTTTTTTATTAATATCTGAATCAAAGTGGATCACGCTTTTGTTGGTGTAAAACGTGTATGAACTAATCACGCTTTAGGAGAATTTTCTTCAACGCGTGATCACTGTTTACTAAAATTTTTCGCCAACTCAATCATGTTTTCGCCCCATTCAAGTCACGGTTTTGTCATTTTAAGTCACGTTTTTGGATCAAATTGAGGTCACGTTTTTTAGCTCAAATGGGTCACGTTTTTCACCCCTCCCCCTCTAAACCGTGATCCCACCTCCCCCCCCC
>QAOA01002417.1:1478930-1501500 GCA_003255065.1 Cercis canadensis
GGGATCACGTTTTAGAGGGAGGGGAGAGGGGAGGGGGGAGGGGGGAGGTGGGATCACGGTTTAGAGGGGAAGGAGTGAAAAACGTGACCCATTTGAGCTAAAAAACGTGACCTTAATTTGATCAAAAAATGTGACTTAAAATGACAAAACCGTGACTATAAAAGAGGGTAAACCATGACTTGAATGGGGGGAAAAACGTGATTGAGTTGGCAGAAATTTTCAGTAAACAGTAATCATGCGTTGAAGAAAATTTCCTTAAAACGTTATTAGTTCATACACGTTTTACACCAACAAAAGTGTGATCCACTCTGATTCAAATATTAATAAAAAAATCAAAAATGCCCATTTTAGGTAAATAGTTTCGAATATGCACCATTTAAGTAAATAATTTATCTAATGGTATTATTTTGGTCAATTTGCCCAAAAACAGTTCTATCAAACAAGTTATTTTATTTTATTTTATTTTTAAATAAAAAACAATTTTTAAAAATTGAAATCAAACCGACCCATAATAATAATAAAAAAAAATGAAAGGCCGGTTGAGAGGGTGGAGAAGGAGAAGAGGAAATATTACCGTCACTGCCACTGCCAGTGAGGTTTGGGAAAGGGATGCCATTAGGAGGAGCAATCGCAGGTTGATTCCCTTGAAGACCAGCGGCGCCGGCGACCACTTGAAAATTCTCCATTTTCTTAGATGAATGTGCTGCAATTTCACTCCTCTGATTCTGAGAATGAGATCTTTTTATAGCCAAAGAAGCCCATTGGTTTCGTTTTGGCATCCAATCGCCTGCAAACTAAGGAAAGTAATTAATGTGCTGAAATTAATGCAATCTGGCTGCAAAAGAAGGATAAGGAAAGTGATTAATGCGCTTAACTTAACCGAATCTGTAATTTTCAAACGCGCATTAATGGAAAGTAAGAGTGGCTAAGATAACAGGAATTGAGCAGCAGCAGCAAATGAAACCCTGACATTTTAGGGATAGATATATCCCCGTATCCAAGCATACATTGTAAAATGGGCACACTTCCTCCCATACAGCCAGAAACATTGAACACAGTTCCAAAATTTTTCCTTTTATGTTGATTAAATGTTTCAAAAGATAAAACTGCCTAACAAAAGTTTTTTTTTTTTTTTTTTTTTTTTTTNTTTTTCAAAAAGTTCTAATACCTAAAAAAATTTGAAGATTTCATGGGAGATGCTGAAGTACTCCATCAAAACAACCGCGAACCTCCCCATGTCAGACATGTGGGACACACCGTGAGGCCTATGGCGTGTCCGGTGGATTCTACGTGTTTGAAATTTTTTTTTTTTAAAATTTTTGAATTTTTAAAAAGTGTAATATTTATGTAAATAGTTTAAAACTTGTAATATTTGGGTAAATACTTTTACACAATGTAATATTTGTGTCAAAAAACCCAAAAAAATGCATCAACATAGAATATTCATTACTTAACTGGATTTGTGGGTAAATTTTTAAAATAAAAAATAAATATAAAATTAGGTAATTACAGTGAAGGTTGGTATAATTTGATAGGTTTTAGAACAATGTTGAAAGCCAAAGCACTGTCGATTAAAAAAAAGTTGTCATCAAAATCATATTTTGATATGTTTTTCAAAGAAAATATTTTTGTTTAAAAAAAAAAAAAACCAAGTTAATATTTTTGGTCTGATTTCAAACAAATTATTATCAATACAAAATAGTATTTTGTCCAATCTGACTATCATCGAAATCCTATATCCATTAAGCTCCGTACATTGTTCACAAGGCTAGTTATTATTTTGAGCAGTTTAAACCTTCGGTGGTGCTGCAATAGTTATTTCTTGGTGCCCTTTTGCTGTCCTTGCACAGTTAAGTGGTATGCCACTCTTCGGATTTCGTTGAACTTGGCTCCATTTGGAACCGAGTTTGGTTTTCATGGATAAAAATTTACCAAACGAAGTACATCTTAAGTTTAACCTTCCCCAAATGTAAACAATGACCAATGGAGAAAGGAAAAGAAAGGGAAGGTCTAATTCCAAAATATTGCAAATCAGCCCTAATAAATATGAATTCCAAAACAAAGTTGGCTAGCTACTTTCCAAATATTGATGCATGATTTACAATAGAAAAAGAATAGGGAGAAGTCACCAGCCAATGACTAAGCATATTGCTGATTGTTCCCCTGCAAGAAAATCCATACAAAGAGAGGCTTAACAGCTTAAGCCCTTGGGACTTCTCTCACATTAGAGCAACAACCCAACATCAAAGGTTTTCCCCATCACAGCCAATACATTCCCCAACTCAGAATTCAAACTCCAATCCTCATATTTTCTTGAACAATTTGAATTCTACAATAATAATTTAAGTGCATCCAATTAAAAGTTTTGGTGAGTCCAATTAAACTATGTGCATCTCTAATGAAGCTGTAAAGATATGGTATGGAACACAAATGAATTTTAAAAAAACACGGTAGGCTACATTTTTGGGATAGTTATTATTCACAGGCCAACATCCATGGCCCAAAAAAAAAAAAAGATTAGAAAACATGCTAACATCAACAGGACCTCGGAACGGTGTGTTAGAACTTTAACGCTTTCAGAAGATACCATCTTAAAAGAGAATACGGCTGAGCTTCAATCAAGGCTTCAAATGTGAGCTGCTCAACCCTTAGTTAAGGTTTGGATTTGGACCCCTTTCTCAACCTCTTTAAGGTTGGAGATCTGTCATCCTCAGAATTGACCAATTTGTCGTCTACATGGCCAGCAGAAAGCAAGAATCAGAAGTGAAAATGAACCAGCACAGATTTTTTTTTCCTTTACTTTTTAAGAAATGAGTTTGCTAATAACTTCAAACAACATTTAGTAGTCATGAAGATCTAAGCAAAAGATGATTCTGTTGATCATGTACACAGGAATCTTGAAAAGGGGTTTTAAAAAAAGAGAGAAAAGAACCTACTATAATTGTGGCCCCCTTATCAAGAACTTATGGCCTCTAAACACATGAAAAGTGCTATGACTATACACAAACTGCTGGACCGACAAGAACATCAACAAGCAGAGTATTAAAAATTACCAATATCACAATCACAACTATTAATACATTTCCATTTCCATATTGACCCAAAACTTCCATAAGATACCTTATCTAACTGACGTTTTGAATGAAATGCCTATCATTTCTCTCCTACTTTCTCTCCACATTTCTCTATCCACTTTCCTATTTTTTCTCATCTCAAATAATCTCCCCGTTATTTTTTTATATTTTTAATTGTTTTCTTGCACACATGATTAGTGTGTGTTCACACAGCTAGTTTTTCTAGAAAAAAGATCACCACCTGCCTCAAAGGTTGGACTCTATGAACAAAACCCAAAATCTGTGATTCCCATGTGCTGATGATCTCCACAAAACAGGTGCATGGACTCACTTGCTACAAACGTGTCTATTAACCCAAATCTATCTGCGCACAGTCAAAGAGACTGCGATACCATACTAAAAAACCTTCAGCCCAAATGCTTACACTTTTAATATGATTATTTGACAAGATCTCAAAGCCTTGTCGAATAAGATGTCCAAAATTGAATTTCAACACTAAATGGTCGTGTGGCAAACAAATACTATCTGTCAAGTTTGTAAAAAATCATGCACATTCTAATGTCTAACCTGGTAGATTAGAGGCATTCACATTTTCCATCATGTCTTTACAAAGAGGATGTTTCTGGACATTGCAATCATATCCAGACCGCTTTGCTGAAACAATGACTATACCAGGCTCCATCTTCTCTTCAGGTAGCGAACAATTTCCTTTGAAAGGCTCCATATAACAGAACCTAGTATAACAAGAACTTGCAGTCACGAATAACACAAAATATAGTCTTGTAGTAAAGCACAATATATCTTCATTTCAGAAAACACCAAACATCAAATTTGGAACATTTTTAGATCCATTTCAACACATGGTTGCAATGCATCAAGATCCATCATATTTCATTACAGTTTCAAGTCATTTGAAGCAGTTTCATTAGGTTAAGAAACAGTTTTAACCTGTTTCAGTCACACACACACACACACACATATATATATAGGGAGAGAGAGAGTATAGGCAAGCATCCTGTATGCTTATGCATTTCCTGTATGTTAGGCAGTAAAATGTCATCCCCATTCTTCATCAATGTAAATGGCACCAAGGATTAAATAATTCAAGTGTATCATATCTTATACTATACCATAGTTCAGGTAAGCTCTCAATGTTAAACCCAGAAGGCACCATCCTCCACTTTCTGCACTTGTCACATTGTACCCATTCATGATTTGGTTTGTAGAGACAATTTTCTTTAACCTGGAGAAGAAATAAAAGGGAACACACAATCTGAGTGCAATCCTCCAAGAAAGGAAGACATATATGTGCAAGCTATAGAGTTTCAGTTGGTAATATGAGAATGGGAAACAGCAAGGCCTTCAACTTATTCATCCAATTATGACTCATTTGCCACGTTTGATCACATATAAGTGTTGAAATGCATATCTTATGCAGAAAACCCAAATATTACATGTAAACCCTTGAACACATCTTCTATGAAATGTGGACATTTATCACCACCCACTATTCAATTTTGAGCAACTGCTACCCGATTCAACAATTTGAGACAGACCTCCTATGATAAGTTAGAAAACTGAAAACAGTCCCAAGTACGCTACTTAAAACCATCTTTTGCATCATGATAGAATTTAAAAAAGTGCATTACCAAATTAAGCACATCAACACTATTATCAAAGTACTCGTCTACTTTTCTACCAAGCCACTGCTCAAGATGCGCATATGATTCACAGTCTTGGAATCCCTGCTTGTTATTATGCACCCAGACACGATCATTACCTTCATTCTGTGCCAGGAAAAATACAAGGATAAAAGGAGTTCAGATGTTGGAAACCCATGCCAAACAATATATGATTTGAGGACAATGAAATAGGGAAAGTAAATACCATTAAATCAGTCACATCTATGACACCAATCACACCCCGGAACCCATCAGTATTATGAATCATGCCACCAACTCTCTTGTAAGCCTATAAAAAGTAGACAAAAAGGATGTTTAGTCCGCATGGAGAATGTATAAGATGAGCATACAGGGACAATTTCTGCATGAAGCAAGAAAGCTCCATTACAGGTATTTTTTGTGCTCAAACCATATGGCTTCCACTTCATTGATTACACAAATGAAGAGTGGACACATGCTTCACAGGTGAGGAAATCCATTTTAACATTGCAAGGATACACTAAGGTGCTCTCCAGGATCCCAAAATAAGGGGAGAATGTTGAGAAAATTTCTACAGAAATACATAATGAACCATTCAACCACCACCACCCAAATCCAATAGGATTCTTAGAGCAGTAAGAAAAAACTAAGCCCATAATGATAATAAAATATGCCTCAGCTTTTTGCAAGAAGATTATCCTCCTCACCAGACAGGCGGACACCCTATCACAAGCAGCTTATAACCACATTCACCATAAGGCATGCAGTGGCACCCATGCAAGAATTATTTTAACACCATAACCTCAGGATAGTTGCCGGTATAATGCAACAAACAACAAACATCAAAGGAATAAAATGTCATTCTCTTAAGCAACTTGACAGTAAAATGACCAGCAGTCTCACAATTCTTAACGTGCATATAGCATATATCCTCTGCTTATCAAAGTAATCAGCTGTTAGCATGCTATTCTCAACAAAAGCAGTCACATACCCACATACACCACCAACCGCACCACCCCCCCCCCCCCAAAAAAAAAAAAAAAGAGAGAGATTGAGGTGGGGGGAGCTTTTGCTTGTGGATATCAGCTGTCAATATCTCTCTACAGCCAAGTGAAAAATGTCTAATGGAAAAAGAATCCTCAATATTAAGAACCCGCCAAAAATGTGTCCCCCTGGCTCAAACTAAAAGGTAGGTAACAATGAACTCAAGATAGAATGAACAGCAAGTTGCCAATCATCAATGCACCTTACAAGTCTGTGTACCCAAACAATTCCTTACAAAGCTTTGTGAACAGGCAACCACCGATTTTTTGTCTAAAGCAATTAAAAAAGACAAAAGAAAACTAAACTTAAATATTTACTTTGCACCTCTAGAATTTCAATATTTCACTCCACCATTTCAAACTACATATAGATTGTTAAACGAGCAATCCTTGTCAGACATTATAAGATCTACACACTTTCTTATATTTTTGCGTCACATAAATGAATAAGAGTTAATTATGAATTGCCATATGAAACTAAAAGCTCATGCCAAAGACTAACTTAAATTAGAAATTTTAAGAACAAACATCGCTAAGATGACAAATTACTTAATATCACAATAAAATTGATGAACATTGTATTTATGCCGTTAATGGTTGAACCTGAAATATGGATCACCTACTAACCTCAATTAAGCGGCCATAACAATACAAAAATATTCCAGAGTTTGCCTGCTCCCATTCTAATTGACTGAATCCCAGAGTCAATTGGAGATGCTTTCCCAAGACAACACCAATTTCAGTAACAGTTTTACTCAGAAAATTTGCCAGTGGTTGACTTTTAACCTGTGTACAGTGCAACCCAACAGTTAGAGCAAAGTTCAGCTTGCTGATATTTTTTGTTTCAATTTTTTTCCTGTGACAGGATATATATCATCTAATCTCAAACCAAAAAGGAAAACTCCAACTACCAGTGAATGTTGAACGCTTATCTTCATTCTTGGAAGTAAGAAGATAACTTCTAAATACGATCGCAGTGAATAATCCAATGGCACCTGAAAGGCAAAGGAAACATGAAATGAGCAGCATATTTTCAACTGACAATTTCATACAAGCAAAAAAGGCACGAAACCTTTTGACTGATTTGGCCAGGACGAGAACGAATCCTTTTAGAGCGGATGCAAATGTCACCTTGGTGGAAAGAGCTTCCACCTACCAATCCATCATACCACTGCAGACAACAATCCGATCCCCATTTATCCAAGTTCCATATGTATATTTGTGTTCCAGTTCCACCACCAAAGGTGGCTGCTTTTTCACCAATAAGATACTTATTAAATGGTGAAAATTCCTGAATAGCTTTCAAATTGTATTTTGCCAAAGCTTCAGACTGAACACTTGTATCCACTTCCATACACTGTCCTTGACGGATATAACTAACTATTGGGATCTCAATATTCTGCAATAAAAAAATGAAGATCAAGATCAAGAGCAAAAATAAATTGAAATAGCAACAAGAACTAAATTCAAGACAATAACCCACCACATTACACCTCTGAGAAAATTATAAGAAAATGAAAGAGGTTAGAAAATCATATTGTGGTGAAACATACATCTTTCCCTTCATTAAAAGACTGTGAAAGAAAAGCTATAGATCTGGATGTCAAAGTCTGGGTAAGAACAAGAGCATCCCGGCCAAGCCTCATTGCCCCAGTCTGGAAAAACAAAACAAAACCACATGAATTACAATTTTAAAATTCATTAGAGCAAGCAATCTGGAAATAAAGATACAGGTGAAATTAAACAGACATTATATTAAGTTTGCTTCCAACTCAAAAGGGGATGGAGCAAGGAGACAATACCAATCAATAGGAAAAGAAGTAGAAGTACATGAAAGAGTCATGTTCATTTAGTGTTAATCATCAGTGTTATGTTCGTTTCTGACCTCTAGACTATTGGTTACAAAAAATATCTCACATGAATTATCAGATATGAAGTTTATATAATTGGCATACACAAAGTCCTGGATAACTATACGTAGGGCTTATTAAACTGAAACCAATTATGTAGCCAAGTAATTATACTCAGGTTACATTTGTAAAATGCAACATACTCCCATTTATGTCTTCAAACTTAAGATCAGCTGGAAAACTGAAAAAAAAAAAAAAAAAAAAAAAAAGTAGACTCGTGATGGTTGCAATTTTGACAACTAATGTATGACCAGAGCACCGACATACATATGATATAATAGGAAAGGCACATAATTAATATATTTGCAATCAAAGTAATTCCACATACACTAAAAATATATACGAATAATTGCGGCCAGTCCCATCCCCTCCCCTTTTTTCTGAGTAATTGCTGCGAGTCAACAAGACCAACATGGAACTGAACAAGGTTATAACTTGAGATCTACTTTTGATGCAGTCCTTGTAACATGAGTAACATAAGATTGAAAAGAGTAATTAATAATTGATTTAAAGAAATGTTGACAAGTAATCAGCAAAAAATCCAAGCCAAAATCTCAAGCAAAAATGCTAAGAAATAAAATTTGACCCAGTTCCCCCTCCCCTCTGGTAAAATAACTTTTATTGGTAAACAGAAAGACTAAATGCAAGAGAAAGAATGAATTAAGGCTCTCCAATTCCTTTAAATATAAATCAAAAACACCACCCTGAAATTGCCATGGTATGGTAAAATACCATAAATAAGCCAAGCAGACAATCCTGAACCATAAGGCCAGAATTTAAATGCAAGCACACACTTTGCCCCACCCTAAGAAAAGGGGGAGTGGGGGGGGTGGAGGAAAGAATTGAATGAAAAGAAGGAGAGAAAAGCTACCTTAAAACCAACACCAAATCTGCCAATCCGATCTGGCTCATGTCTATCAGGTGGCTTGTGCCCAAAATAAACCATTTTCACAACCTCCTCATGATTCATCCCTTGACCATCATCAATAACTGACAGAATAGGAACTGTCTTGCCTGTTTTCATCAACTTTATCATATCTATAAAAATGTCCATCCTGTTACATTGCAACAATATTTTAATAAGATTTTAGCCAACGGGAGCTACAAACACACACACATAAACTCTAATATCTTATTGATGGGATTGTGGATGTTAGTGATGTGCTGAATAGAGATGTAGTGGATCAGTTAAATGGTCCAGAGAATAGGCCCAAGGTATGGAGGGTATATTCGAGAAAGAAGAAAGATAAGGGGGCAGGGATGTAATTAGCTGCATGGAGTTAGTTAGGGGAGGCGTGATAATAAGGAGAGGAGGTAACAGTGAGGGTCATTCAGAAAGTGAGGTATTTTCCTAAGGAGCAGAATTCCATCTAGTAGAGGAATTGCTGTAGGAGCCAGTGGCTCTGGTAGGGGTTGTATTCTTTTCTTGACTGGAATTATAGCTAAGTCTATCTTCAATTTCTACTGGTTTCTATCAATTGGTCCGACCTGCCGGATTCGACAATGGCGCCTAAACCAGCAGACAAGGGTGACGCGATGGAAGCTAGAATGATCAATGTGGAAGCAATGGGTCCATGGTTGGAAGGTGTGGAGCTTACCTTGAGTGAATTCCGGGTAGCTCTTCTGGAGATGCAACGATCGCAGCTGGAAATGCAGAAATCTCTGACTGATAAAATCCAACAGTCTCAAGAGAATCTACAACAAGCCTTCAAGAAGGAAATGAGTCGGGTTCATGGAAAAAGAACCGAGGAAGAACATTCGGAGGACATTCCCTTCGATGGGTCGTCGTCGGCGGGTAACCGAACAGGGGATAGATTCCATCGACAGACGTTCGTTCACCCGATGCGAGGGGAGATGGAAGAGTATCGGTTATCAGTAAAAAAAGTGGAGTTACCAAGATTTCAAGGAGTTGATCCTATAGGATGGATTCAAAGAGCAGAAACGTACTTTGAAGTACATAACACGCCGGAAGACTTGAAGTTGAAGCTGTCTCGGTTGTGCATGGAAGGAAGTACGATCCACTGGTTCACGTTGTTACGTGAGTCAAACGAGCAACTGACGTGGGATCGATTTAAGCACTCGCTGCTGCTGCGGTATAGGGGAACCATTTACGACAATCCTTTTGAAGGATTATCGGTCATACATCAGGCGGGTACAGTAGAGGAATTCATCGAATTGTTTGAGACTGTCTCTGCTCAAGTTCCACGATTAACAGAGTTACAATACTTGGGATACTTCATGGGGGGGCTGAGACCGGACATCCGACAGCGAGTCCGTTCCTTCCACCCATCGAACCGATGGCAAGCAATGCAGCAAGCTCGCAACATGGAGCGCGAGATTGAAGGGGTGACTATCGGTGGTGATATCGCGTCCTTCAGGGCTCGATGGGGTCAACCCAATGTGATGGGTAAGTCTTACGGGTCACAGTCGACCCGGAAAGGAGGTGATAGCCCGTGGAGCCCCAACCAACCCAACAGCAATTGGACGTCACAGACGACGTCGCATGGGGGCAGAACCATGTCGCAAGGGTCTAACTCCTACACGAAAGGTGGTCCCGTAGCTTCAACCATGTCCTCGGCTAACCGGAAATGGGAGGGGGATCGGCGAGGGACAGCAGAGAGGTCAAGGGGAGTGCGACACATGTCCTATCAAGAATTAATGGACCGTAAGGCTAAGGGACTCTGCTTTCGTTGTGGGGAGAAATTTCATCCCCTGCATCAGTGTGGAGAAAAGAGCTTGAGGTTGGTAATTATGGGGGACGAAGAGGGTGTGGGAGAAGAAGGTGAAGTATTGGCATTGGAGGTAGAACAGGGCTCAGAAGGAGAGGGTCTAGAGTGTAACCTCATGGGTCTTTTGGGAGTAACAGGACCAGACTTAACTGCCTTCAAAACAATGAAGCTTGAAGGGATATTGAAGGGAATTCCAATATTGGTTTTGGTGGACAGTGGGGCTAGCCATAACTTTGTGGCACCCCAAGTGGTTACTTCACTTAATATTCCCGTGGATTCTTCTAAGAAATTCAGCGTGAGACTAGGAGATGGGCATAGCGTCCAAACTAGAGGTAAATGTTCTAATCTGCACTTGCAATTTGGACAGAATGAGGTGATGGTGGATGCTTATGTGCTGGATTTAGGAGGAGTGGACATGATTTTAGGGGTGGCTTGGTTGGAAACCTTGGGTAAGGTGGTAATGGATTGGGGTCACATGACTATGGCATTCAAATCAGGGAAGGAAATGATTGAGCTGACAGGTGCAGTAGTTACTGGTTCCAGGAATAATTCTGGCCATAACTCTGAATTGAGTGCTGGTTCCCTTTTAAGAATGATGAGAAATTCTTCCAGGATGCTGGACGGAATATTATGGCATACAGAAGGAGGAGAATTGGAACTGACAAGGCTGGGTCAGCACCAAGAACAGCAGCTGACTGGAGTGCTTGAGAGCTTTCCGGAAGTCTTTCAAGAGATGGCAGGGCTGCCTCCTTCTCGGGGCATCGTTCACTCAATTGTTTTGAAAGCAGGGACTGAACCCATCAATGTCCGACCTTATCGCTACCCTCACCATCAAAAGAATGAGATAGAGAAGCAGGTCAATGAGATGCTACAGCAAGGTCTCATTACCAATAGCTCCAGCCCTTTTTCTAGTCCCGTAATTTTGGTCAAGAAAAAGGATGCATCGTGGCGGATGTGTGTTGATTATAGGGCACTCAATAAGGCGACTGTGCAAGATAAATTCCCTATTCCCATTGTAGAGGAGTTAATTGATGAATTGCATGGGGCAGGTTTCTTTTCCAAATTAGACCTAAAGTCAGGATACCACCAAATTAGAATGAGGAAGGAAGATGTGGCAAAGACTGCTTTTTGTACCCATGAAGGTCATTACGAGTTCATTGTAATGCCTTTTGGGTTGATGAATGCTCCGGCAACCTTCCAAGCAGCAATGAATCGTATTTTTAAGCCATATTTGCGTAGGTTTGTGCTAGTGTTCTTCGATGACATCTTGGTGTATAGTGGAGATTGGGAAACTCATTTAATACATCTGTCTATGGTTCTTCAAGTGCTTAGGGAGAATCAGTTTGTGGTGAACAAGAAGAAGTGTAGTTTTGGCCGTAAGCAAGTAGAATATTTGTGGCATGTGCTGTCCGGCAAGGGTGTGGCAGTGGATCCAGCAAAGGTAAAGAGTGTGGTGGATTGGCCTGTGCCAAGGAATGTGAAGGATGTTAGGGGTTTCTTGGGGCTGACCGGGTATTATAGAAAATTCATACAAGGTTATGGGAAAATAGCCAAACCCTTAACCGAGCTCACTAAGAAGGAAGCTTTTAAATGGGGGGCAGTAGCTCAACATGCTTTTGAAACCTTAAAGAGGCAATTACTACTGCTCCGGTTTTGTCATTGCCTGATTTTGCACAACCTTTTGCTCTAGAATGTGATGCTTCGGGTAATGGGTTAGGAGCAGTCTTAGTGCAACAGGGCAAGCCATTGGCATATTTCAGCAAGGCCCTCTCCAGCAATCATCTTTCCAAATCAATTTATGAGAAAGAATTGATGGCTGTAGTCTTGTCCGTCTTACATTGGAGGCATTATTTGATGGGACGTGAATTTATTGTGTACTCAGACCAAAAGAGCCTACGAGACTTGCTGCAACAGCGTGTAATCTCGGCAGATCAGCAGAACTGGATTGCGAAGTTGTTGGGGTTTAGGTTTGAGGTTGTATACAAGCCGGGGCCAGACAACAAGGCTGCAGATGCACTCTCAAGGCTACCAACAGAAGGGGAATTGGCTGTTATGGTGGTTTCCTTCCCAATCTGGAAGCAGGGCGGAGAATTGAAAGCTGAAGTGGATAAGGATTCAGAGCTACAACAAATTATTGCTGACCTGGGAAGTGATGTGGCCAGTCATCCAGGATTTAGTCTTCATAAAGGGGTTCTTTTACACAAGAATAGGTTGGTGATCTCTGCAACTTCTGCCCTCATTCCTAGTTTGCTGCAAGAGTTTCATACGACAACAAGGGGAGGTCATTCTGGTTATACTAGAACTTATAGACGGCTGGCTGCTAACCTGTATTGGAGGGGAATGAAAAAAAACAGTTATGGAGTTTGTTCAGTCTTGTGAGGTTTGTCAAAGAATGAAGTATGCTGCTACACTTCCAAGTGGCCTATTGCAGCCACTATCAATACCTAATCAGGTATGGGAAGAAATCTCAATGGATTTCATTATTGGACTTCCAAAGTCTAAAGGATATGATGCTATCTTGGTAGTAGTGGATAGATTATCCAAATATGCACATTTCATCTTACTTAAACATCCGTACTCGGCCAAAACTATTGCGGCAATTTTTGTGCAAGAAGTGGTGAGGCTCCATGGAATTCCTATGTCAATACTTAGTGATCGGGATCCTATTTTTATTAGTTTTTTCTGGAAGGAGCTCTTCAAACTCCAAGGAACAGTGCTTAAGATGAGCACAGCTTATCATCCGGAGTCGGATGGCCAAACAGAAGTGGTCAACAGGTGTTTGGAGTCATATCTGCGTTGTTTCGCCTCTGAGCAGCCCAGAAACTGGTCAGCATGGTTACCATGGGCAGAATTGTGGTATAACACCACCTTCCATATCTCTACAGGTTCTACCCCCTTTGAAACCGTGTATGGGCGTCCACCTCCTTCTATTGTGAGGTATTTGGAAGGGGAAACCAAGGTAGAAGCGGTCGCAAGAGAACTCAAGGACAGAGATGAGGCTCTTAAGCAATTGAAATTTAATCTCAGCAAAGCACAAGATCAGATGAAGCATTATGCAGACAAAAAAAGGAAACAAGTGGAGTTTGCAATCGGGGATTGGGTCTTTCTTAAGCTGCGGCCTCATAGGCAGTCCTCCCTTTCACAGAAAATTTACTCCAAGCTATCTCCTAGGTACTATGGTCCTTTCCAGATCATACGGAAGCTTGGCGAAGTGGCATATAAACTCCACTTACCTCCTACCTCTAGAATTCATCCGGTGTTCCATGTTTCTTTGTTAAAAAAGGCGGTGGGCCAATATACTACTACACCAGAATTGCCAAAGGACTTGGCTGTGAAGGATTCATCAGAACCTGAAAAGATTTGGGCAGTACGGGACAAAAGGGATGCTGGTCAACTGTCCAAAGAGTATCTCATCCAGTGGAAGGGATTAGCAGCTGAGGATTCAACATGAGAGGAAGAAATCTTTCTCAAACGTCAATTTCCATGTTTCAGCCTTGAGGACAAGGCTGCTCTTTCCGCAGGGGGTATTGATGGGATTGTGGATGTTAGTGATGTGCTGAATAGAGATGTAGTGGATCAGTTAAATGGTCCAGAGAATAGGCCCAAGGTATGGAGGGTATATTCGAGAAAGAAGAAAGATAAGGGGGCAGGGATGTAATTAACTGCATGGAGTTAGTTAGGGGAGGCGTGATAATAGGGAGAGGAGGTAACAGTGAGGGTCATTCAGAAAGTGAGGTATTTTCCTAAGGAGCAGAATTCCATCTAGTAGAGGAATTGCTGTAGGAGCCAATGGCTCTGGTAGGGGTTGTATTCTTTTCTTGACTGGAATTATAGCTAAGTCTATCTTCTATTTCTACTGGTTTCTATCACTTATAAGCATCATTTTGCACATAAGCTCTTCAACTTTCATCTAAATCATTCAGATAAGAATTTAAAAGTCTTTACTTTATCCTAAGATTAAATAAAAAATAAAATAAAATAAATTCTTATTTTCTTTTTTGGATAAAACTTACTTAGTTGCTTTTGCATCACTTGAATTATCAACAAGCTCAGCTATTCCACCAAAAATCCATCCAGAATGAACCTGACCAAGAGTTTTCAGGTAACTTGGATCTGCCCGTAAGTAATTTTTCTCAGAAAGTCTATCCTGCGTCACACCATGAGGCTGAGGTCTGCTACAGGCTTCAGCTGTAGAATGACAAGCACCATTTGCTGAATCTCTCCCCATGATAGTATCGGATCCACCATGTTCATCAGCCAATTGAGAACCTGTTATGGAACATCTAGTACACATGACTTTCACCCTTGTACATATGCTTGCAGAAACTAACTAAGCTTATATACAGAATTATGTTTCCTGGTTTTTAATGCATCAATGAAATCACAAGGTATAGTTAAGCCGGGAAGAATAGAAATAGGATCCTTCACCACTTCTAAATAGCAAAAGTCAAAAGTTAACTTGATGGCCCCAAGAACAAACAGGCATCAATAATTTAGATCTGTGTGTGACTGTGTGCCTGTACAACATCCGTACAAAAATTTCATGTGTTAGACATCTACTAGTTGTATGTGACATAGATCAATGGATGAGAATAAGAACCATTAAGTAGAAGCCACACCTGATTCACAATCCCTCGGACTATTACCTAGGGTGCATGACTTGTCCATCCAATATGCAACTTTGACCGTGCTAGATGTTGAGACTTCATCAGGAGGCAATAAATAAAACTTGTACTGCTTGAACTCTGCAATAGCAACCTGCAAAAGTAGAGTCTTGGTGATTCACATCTAAATGCTCAAAAGAACAAATCAAAATCACAAGAGAAAACATATAGGTGTTGCCCAAATTGTTAATGAGCTAATCTTAAATATATGTTTGCATGGACAAACGTTTCAAGGAAACTTTTTATCGAGGAAGGGTAAAACAAAAAAAAATAATGTGAAGGGACTTCAACAATCAAGAAGCAAAGCCAATTAACATAAATAAGTAACCTGACAGACCCACCACCACCTTGTTTAAAATGTTAATACAAATCCCATTCCCATTATCTTTGAAGTTAATCAAACATCTCAACTAAGTATCTGCCGCACACCCCAGACATCAGACAACCCCAATGAGGAACCAAATTTTTGTGACACTCAAGATTACCTTTGAACTGCAGCCAATGCAAAATTATCAGTTGCTTACAAATACACAAGTCAAATAGGAAATTGCGCCCATAACAACAAGACTACTTATTTTTCTGGACAATGATTCACTAATTCATATCTGATCCTAGTTTACAAGTTAATTTAAACAATCCACTTAAATATACGAATTTCCTAAGCCCCACCGAGATAACTGCTTCAAATAAATTTGGCTTTTGAGTTTTTATTCTTTATTTTTTTTTTGCTGATAGACTTTTGACTTTTGAGTTCCTTGATCTTACAATCAATTTGTACAAAAACCAAGATGGAGTTAGACAGGTGTTTGGTAGACGGATTCTTTATTTTCCTGGGAATCTCAACTTGGGATACTAATATTCCCATGTTTGGTACAAGATTTCTAAAAAACATTCCCAGAAAAGTAAGATTCTCAGGAATGACTTTGGAGCAAGTTTCCCACCAAAACTTTCTCATGGGAGGTGGTGGGAATCTTGGATTCCCATGCCATGGGAAAGTCAAATATACCCTTCATTAATGGCATAATCGTAATAATACCAAAATTATTTTATTTTTGTTTATACCTTATTTTATATTTTATTTTTGCTAGTTTCTAGTGCTATTTTTTACTTATCCTTAATTTTAAATAAGGAATCATTCTAAATAAATATTCATTAATTATAAGAAGTAATTTAATTATTTTCTTTGACTTAAAATAGATAGGGGTATTTTTGGAAAAAATGATAAGATTCCCTGGAAAGTTGTATTAGAACAAACGTGGGGTTAGAAAATTCCCAGGAAACATTGTCTAACATTCCCAGGAATGTTTAAGGTCAACCAAACGCATTTGTAACATTCCCGGGAATCATCATTCCCAGGAAACATAATTCCCGGGAACGAAAAAAGAATTTGTTTACCAAACGCCCCCTAAGGAAATTTTTTTGCTTTATAAGATTTTGGTAGTCCTGAGTATACTCAAAGTGAACCAGATTTGGGGGCCCTCATAATTTCACTTGAATCCAAGATGTATAACAAGAAATATTAAAGAACCATGACTAATAAGATAGACTCATTTAACTCAGTATCATGAGAAGTCAAGAAAGAAATAACATATAAAGTTCTCAGTTTCATACTCCATTAGACCACAATACAGCTAATCAAAGTGATGATTAAATTGAGAACTCTAGTGACCACAACAACCATCAAGGAAACAGCAAACTCAGAGAGAAGCCAAGAGCATCCTCATTACTGCCACCAAACTTTACAACCCTGAAAGTTTCCTCATTTTGACAGTACAATAAGGACATAAAATCAAGTATGCTCTTTTCAGCCTGTAATTTTCTGCACTCTCAGACAGAATAGAAAGGGAGAATAAAGACTCTAAAGGATCCCTTCACTTCCTTAATCAAGTACCTGAAAGACAAGTAAACAAGAGAATAGAAATAACTCTACTTTTCTTCTGTCTTTTTATATTTACTTTTCCTTTGTCTTTCATCTCCTTCCATCCATCCAAACACATTATCATATAAAGTAATTAGATATTGGGATTTGAACCAAGTAATTAACCAGGGGTATCTTACTACCCAACCATGGAACTCACTCCCATGTTCTATGAACACCTGATCAAAAATCTCTCCCTCACCACTAAGTTCATCAACTATGGAAATCATACTCATACCTATAGAATATGAAAATTGAGGTGTGCACATCATATAATCAGATGCCAAGCCTATAAAGACAAAAAGTAGAATGTAAAGAAGCTCCTAAGTATTTATCTCCTCACTCATTTCAATGACAAGTGTATGTGTATACCTCCACTGTATTTGGTTTCACCCTCTTGGTAAAATACAGCCTTTATGTTATTATCCAAGAAAAGATGCCAAAAGTTGGGATCCACCACCCAACTTAAATGGATGATATTTGCTGCCATAAAAGTCGTAACTGGACTACTGTCTACCATAAAAAGTTATAACTTGTTCTGATATGTGTGTGTGTGTGTGTGTGCCTGTGTATATATATAACTAAACAAAGGTTTGATTTTAAAAGTTAAGATTTCTTTTTACTATGTTTAGAATCTTAGCAACCAACCTAACTAAATAACTACATCACAAGTGTATATCAAAACAGATATAAAAGCTAGTACAGAGAAAATAAAAGGAAAAGGACGAAAAAAAATAGATTTAGGAAAAAATTATCAAATACCATGTCATGTTTGTGGAGGTATCTCAAAAATCTCTCCCACTCATTCTGGTCACGCACACACTCTGGGGCAGGATGTAATGAAAACTGAGGCAATCCAGAAAGACAACGGGTCTTCTTCTGTGGACCTATATGCTCTAAGTTCCAATTTTCAGGCCTATAAATAATTTCCAGTCAACAAATTCGCCGGTCAGAAGAACATACTGTAAATGCAAGTTGTTTCATCAGAACAGAAGACAGGTCATAATTTGTTCTCAAAAGTTATACAGAAAAAATGAAATAAAATTAACAGGGTGCAACTTCAGGAAGAACATAAAGCATCAAAAGACAGTATGCAAGACTGCATTTTGACAATTTTGAATAGATTAAAACAAACTCATTATTTTATTTTTCTTAACATTTTCTAGATAAAAAGCTCACCACTCTAATAAATTCTCTAGCCAAACTATTAATTGGGCTCTATATTCTGGGGCCGAAATACAAATAGGAAAAATGGGAATTATATCGAAGTTACCTTTTTGTTGTTAAAGAAAATTTACTTTTTTTGGGTTACAAGAGAGCGCAATGTACTGGGAAAAAGGGAAGGAAGTACATGGCAGGAATAGAACCAAATGAGGTGCTGCTAGATCCACATGTCATTGGCAAAGAAAATTTACTTTAGCAATAATTAACTTCTCCATTGATTTGCATTAAATGTTGTGAAACATAAGATTCTATACTCACATACTGCACCATAACTACAGACTGAATCCTACCATTGGAAAAATGTCTTCTTTAAAAATTCTTCTTTGCATTAATACCTATATGTTAAAATTACACATGCATGCATGCAGAACACAGATGCACACCAACAAAGGAAAACCTATAAAACTTGCCATATAGCTTCAGTGGCCATTACTCATTGCCATAAAGGAAAACAAAATTTTTAGTTCTTTTTAAACAAAAAGATAAAATTTATTGTGAGAACCATGAAATATAGTAAAGAAAGATATAAAAAATCTTACAATTTAACTGGTGGTTTGGGACACGTTGTGCGGCATATAGTTTTCCGATCTTTTCTCAGTATAACGGTGCACATCTACATAAATATAAAAATAAAATAAAATAATTGCAAAGCATGGACGTCACCTTATTAAAAAGAAAATGCATATCTATAATGTAAAATTTACCTTGTGTCCTGATTATCTTCAATGTGAATCTCTTATTGTCAAATGAACCTGCAAAAGCCATAAGGACGTTAAAAATCAAGGCACAAGTAGGTACCCAGCCAGCTAAAACAGAGTGTGATACATAAAAGACCAAAGAACTTAGCACAAAGTCAGAAAAGGTAAACAAAATTTAAAACATAATCGTGAATCACTAAACCTTCAGACAGAAGAAACCCAACAACACTAGACGATATAGCAAACAAACACACAAACAAACTATCAACAGGACAAAATCATCAAATTGAGAGCTTTCGGTGACTATACATCAAGCAGTACCCAGGCATGCAACCCATAATATTCCCCATGAAGCGTCTATAACTACAATAAAAACGATTACTATAATTTTTTATTAAGAAACAAAAAAAGGCTAAAGCTTCTACCTTTAGCTCAGAGCTCTATCCAAAAAAGAAAAAATTAAACAGAAAACCCTAGAAATCCACAGACCCGAACAATGTGAAGCTAATGTAAGAGTAACCAGAAAGGGGAAAAGATGACAGCACGCCCACATTGCTGTAATCACCAACGTGAATGAAGTTCCTGGGAATATTTGGAACGAGACTTACAGTTACAGAGAGAAGGAGGCTCGGAGCAGAGGGAGCACCATGGAAGTCACACACACACACACTCTGCTGACAAAGCTAGCTGAAACGGCAGTTGAGTGACAACAGAAAAGCAGCAATACGGAGGGCGGGGTGTTCTTATTAGTTATTAGGACGGTCGTGAAGCCTATAATCTAGCCATCCTGAATTTACTTAAATACCCCCAGCGTAAATCTTCCTAGAAACTATCATATAATATACGGGGATTCTATGATATTATGTAAGTATGTCATACTACACTGACGTGTCAAACATACATAATTTTCATATTTTATTATATATAAAATATAATTTATTTAATTATTTAAACAAACTTAAAAATAGTTAATTTATACACATGTCATTCATTTATTGGTTATTTCTATGCAGTATGACATACTACATAAATATTAAAAGTATCTAAGAAACTTCCTATAATATAATACAACTCAAAAAGGAACATATTTAATTAATATTCCAACCCCCACAAGTTTAGGAAACCAATAGAAAAAGGCTAACTGATTTTTTTTATTATATTTCACATAAAATATGGTACAGTTTATTTCACCTGTTAATTCTTTTTAAAAATAATAAAAGATGAGGAAATAATTTAAAGGTAAAGCACATTATGATTAGTGAATACTTATCAATAAAATATCAATAGCACCTTAACATCTACACACCTCAAATTTATCAATTGAACAATTCTTTGTTAGCATTCTACTTATCAATTCTATATATAATATAGTGTCACTTATGATATTAAATAATTACAATAGAAACATATTTATCCATCTCTAATGGTAAGGAAACACTTGTTATTTTTCATATGCATTTTTTCGGTTAAAAAAAAAATCAATGTAAGAACATATAACTTTACAACTTCTATAATGAAGCCAATCCAGTAATTTTATTTTATATTGATTTCTTTCATCTAATTAGAACGGTTGACAATTGTAATCATACATCAAAAGCAACTTTTATTTTATTTCCTATTTAATATCCTTCAAATCAGAAGACTTTTTACTGACCACATCTGACTACCTTGCTAATTCCAATACTCATTTCTAGGTAATATCCCAATTTCTCTATTATTTTTCCTACTTTTATGAGGAGTAATAACTCAATTTCTTTATTATTTTTCCTACTTTTATGGGTAATAATATCTCAACTTCTCTATTATTTTTCCTATTTTTATGAGGATTGAATTTGTGATATACACTTTGATTATGAGAGAAGTACAATAATATTATAGGTCATTGGCTATGTTTCCTATTTTTAGTGTTGCTATATTGAGTTGTTCTCTATTCTTATGTGCCCCATATTGCTTTTTATTTTCCATATGCACCACATGTGCTCTATAGTCACTAATAACACCAAAAATACTTGGTTATGCTATGAATGATAAGGGGCTAATTTACTGCAAAAATGCAGTTTTATACAAAAATTACGTAAAAGGGATATTATGAAAATTATTTATCATTTTGAGACACTTTTAAATAAAATATTTAAATACAAAATGACAAATTTAATCATACTACTTTGAAAACAACATATTTTATTAAATTCTTTTATATTAAAATAGCATGACTCATTATTGCACACACAGTTACAAGAAGGACTACTATTTTGGAAAACATCAAGATATTTAAAATCTTGTCATTTTTAAATAACGGGACAGCACTGGGAAAGAGAAACAATGAGGAAAAGAGAGAGAAATAAAAAAGAGCAACCAGAGAGAGAGAATAGAGAATAGAGAAAGAGAATGAGACAAAACCTTTTTATTAAATTGATTTTTTTTAAATTTAGAAAATGATATATTGTAAAATGGAGATTAAAATTATTAGAGTGGCACAGTTTAAAGTAGGATTACAATACTTATATAAATAAAAATAGCCTTACATAATCAGCGTTTCCCACAATTATAAGATTTCATATATGAATCAGAAAACAAACACTATTGAAAGAGAGTAATGGACAAAGGGGTTGCTCAAACGACAAACCCCATTAATTATTTATCACTGTGCATGGGCATGGGAGAGCTCCCTCTTTCTCACGTCTCTCTGCATAGCGACCCCTCTCTGTTCTTTCTTCATTTCTCTCTCTAAAACCTCTTCTTTTTTCCCACCCTTTTCCCAAATTCTCGCAAATTTTTTTTTGGATCGGGTACAGCATGCATGGCCCAACTACGGCCTAATTACTTTGTAACTAGCCCAATCTAAAGGAGGTTTCCTCACTAATTTTGTTATTGGGCCGTGGCACTCCAATTCAATCAACCCGTTCAGTGAAACTCCAAGCCCCGAAAAAAAACCTGTTACGGAGACTCCAATTCCTTAAACCTCTGGGACCATGCTGAAGGCTGAAGCAGCCAACCTCTGGTACTGGCCAACAGAGAGAAGGGTTGGGATTAGGGTTTTAGCAATTTTAGTGCTGTGATATTCGTTATCTTATTCAGTCTCGGAAGAACATAGGAAGCCAGAACTAAAAAGGAATGGAAATAAATTTAGAAAAGCTCGCATTTGACATTGATTTTCATCCTTCCGACCAGCTTGTTGCCACGGCACTGATAAATGGCGACCTTCACTTGTAAGTTGGCTTGTGGTTCTTTGTTTTATTCTCTCCTGGTTAACCAATTTTTCTTTTTATTCTTATTTCTTTGCCTTTGCTTTAATAATTCTATTCAAATTCTCTGTGTTTTGCAGATACCGTTATAGTGCTGATAGCCAGCCGGTGAGGTATAAATTTTAAACCTTTTTGCTTATATAATTGTTGGTTACATTACATATAACCCACATGCTTGGGAATTTCTAATTCTGTTTCGAAATTTCATTACTATTTGTTTACATTTGCTGTTGTTTATAATTCTATATTATAATGGGTTTCCTCAGGCTGTTGGAAGTTCATGCCCACGCTGAGTCTTGCAGAGCTGCTCGATTCATCAACGGTGGACATGGTAATGCATTATATTGTTGCTTAATGTCTTTCGCGTCAACTTAGCTCAGCTCTTTTTTTTTTTTTTTTTTTTT